>WAAG01046226.1:0-12405 GCA_013390105.1 Tichodroma muraria
AGACAACCGAAGGCAGCCTCCAGTGAAGATGGAGATATAAATGTATTGTTTACCATTTTTCATGAAGACAACTTCACCAATTGTATCACAACTTCACCAATTTTGCATTCAAGGAAGACTGGGTAGTTGGAGAGGAAAAAGATGACGCAAGAAGGAAGGCAGGCAAACAAACAAATGAATATTTTAAATCTTATGGAGAACATGTGTTCAATTATCCTTACATCAGATGACAATTCTCTCTTCAATGCCCTCGTATTACTTTCATGAAAATTTGTTCTGCCTCTTCATTACCATCCCAAGCAACAACCTGAACAGCAATCCCTGTAGGCTTTCCATCAAAGTACTACACTCAAGTATTCTTGCTCCAGTTGACAACATGAGTGACAAGAACAGTAGCAAGGCTCTGCATGTATCAGTAATTTGATTCCTGAGGAGCCAGCAATCCATCACACAGCTCTTTGGCTTAGCACCCCCAAAAAAACTGCATAATCTATTTCTGTGACACCTCATGCTGAACAGCTTAGCACAGGTTCCAACATAGCACCAGCTGTCTTTGCCAACTTCCATCATGCTTGGCATTTTATGGATGCTCCTCTGAAAGTAATCAGTCAAAAAAACGTGATAAATAGGTAAGGAATCTCAATACAGTAATCAGGGCCAAAAAAATTCATGTAAGTTGTTTTTGTGGCCTTCAGGAAGACGTAGCTTCTCAAAAAAAGTTATTTTAAGTGTGTAGCCAGTGGGAATCAGAAGCTTCTAAGGTCATGCAGAATCTGCCACCAGCAGGATGCACACTTTTATGCAAAGAAAAATTGATACTGCCTTAGAAAGCAATATATGAAAAAATTACTTGGTAATGGGTGGGCCCTGAGAATGAGAAGGCAGAGCGAGAAATTTGTTGCCTGGAAGAGGCCAAAACTGCAAATGCTCTACTGCTTTTAAGGAGAATGACAAATCTCACATCAAGGATGAGCACCATCACCTGCTCTAGCACTATGCTGTTCTTAACAAGAACTAATTCTGTACTAGGTCTACTGATAAAAGACCACCTCTCAAAGACATTATTCACCTCTTCTACATGCTTATTTACTTCTAGCTAGTCTACAGGAAAGACCATTATGAAGTTGATAAATAAAAAGAAAAAAATAAAAAACTTAGGAAGGAGCAACGTTGTGAGTTGGATACCAATCCTGTGCAACCTTAATAGTGGATACTTTCTGTTCTCAACGATTTCACTATGGAAACTTGACATTTTCTAGATAAAGGAAAGACTTCTTTTTTGGACTTTCTTAAATCCTTTATGATAGTAATGGAAATATACGCTACATATAGAAATAAGTGTTTTGAGAATGTCTTAGCAGAATCAGAACCTTGATTTCTACTTTTTTTTTTTTAAATCACTGTACCACTTTCCCTATTTCATAGGCAAAAAGAACATTTTATATACAAGTAGTCAAGAGGATGCTTCTAAGTTGTCATTGGAGTTCCTCCATCACGATCCATCAGTTTTAGCAGATAATCTCTATTTCCATCACAGCTTGGCTGACTTTGTCAGGCATGTGACAGAGACTTCATTTGTGCACATTTTTATGTAAAGTGATGTACCAGTTTAAAGCTGTGTACCAATTTAAAGCTTGAGGAACAGAAGCATCCTATAACTTAACAGGTAACAGTTCCACCATCTATGTCCACCCTGATGAAAGCTTGAATTCAAAATTATCTCTCTGACATAGTGTGAGAAGTTTTCTATTCTAACTGATCTAGTGCTAATCTTTGTCTCTTTCAGTTTCATCAGAGTGACTGGAATAAAAATGCAAATCAGACTTTCACTAATACTTTCAGTAGGCATAGCATTTACAAGCAATTTCCATTAAGGGCTCCTAGCCATGTACTGATAATTTCAAAAATAAATCCATTTCAGATTTAAAATTTCCATGGTCCATTTCTTCTCAACTTTGCATGCCTTATTTGAAAATCTGGAGAGGGAAATTGTACAGTTAAGAGGGTGGAGGTTTTTTCAAGCCTTTAATATTGCTTAATAAATGATAACCATATTTTCAAGCTATCAATCTTCTGACTTCTGACGCTTGGCATACTGAGACTTTCTCCTCAAAATCAAAGCTGTTAATCTTGCTACAGTCATGGGACTGAATGAGGAGCAGGAAGCATCCAGACACATCCCACTCTCCCTGTGCCCTGAGGCTTGCATTGCCTCCAGGCCCCATGCCAGCCCCTGCCCTACAACAGTGTCATGGATCCATCTTCTGGTCCCACCCTGGAAAGGACAAATGACTGCATCAAAGACCGACAACTGCACATTCAAAGAGTTCAAACAGTAAAATCACTTGAAAGGATCTGGTTAGTGTCAATTTTATCCCTAAAGTAAGTTAATTAAAAAGGAGTAAGGTTGTACGTTATTTCTTTCTCCAATTAGTATTCTACTTATCAAATGCAACATGGAATGCATGGAATTGACAACACTGAGTTTGGGGTTTTTTTACTGATTAGGAGTTAAATAAAAAAGAAACAGACTCCCATCAAGTCAGAAGTGTCAGTAAACTTTTAAATAACTGTTCCACTACTGATATTAATTCAGCCTTATTATGTATATCTAGTATTTTTTGTCTTGCTTTTCTCATTAACTATACATCTTAATGTTGTACTACATTTTACACAATTCAAAAATATGTAAAATGAGACAATGTTAAATCTGTTAACACTGTTGCTGGACTCTCACCTTCTGGTGTTTAGTGATCTGTCTTTTTACCTCAGTGTTACATTTACAGCTCAATATCAGAAACAGGTTTGGTCTTGAGCAAGTCCACCTCCAGCACCTGTTTCTTGTAGAAACAGCCTGATTTCTGATCATTGAATGATGCTGGGCATTCCTGAGTGAATGCTTCTTGCACTGGCACTATTCTCATATAGGTAAACATATAAGAGATCAAGACCAAGACCAAGAGCAAGCAAACTCACTTCATTTTTTGTGGAAAATCACGAGCTGACACCAGCATTAATTACTTCCTTCAATATTTATTTTCCAGTGAATGATGAAGTAAGCAATGCTTTCACAAAATCTTTAGCAGAGCCTTGTGAGAACCAATTTATATTTGAAATATGATTTTCTTATTATTTCCAATATATTTATGAAGTTGATTTAAGAATACAGTTAAAAAATAAGCTTTTCAAAACATGCCACAGCAATAGTTTGCAATCAAAAGAGTATGTCAGGCATAAAATGAGTGTTATATGAAGCAGATGCATCAATTTTAGAAGAAATGTATGAATAAAGTAAAGGAGTACACAGTAGTGTTGGGACAGCATGAAATGGAAATGGTTTATACTGAAAATATAGAATATAAACTATGTTTCTGAGATTGCACAAGAAAAAAAAATAAGAAAATCTATTCCATATAAGTGGCTAATGAAAAGAACAAAATCAAGACTATTTCAGATAATGGATTCAATTTTTTTAGTCATCTGATGCCCAGCCTACAGAAGATGTGACATTTTATTTCAAAGCCTGAAAATATTTTCACAGAAAAGATTATTCTGGGAGGTATTGGAAAACACCTGGAAGACAAAACAGTCATTGGTCATAGCCAGCACAATTTCAGGAGGGGAAGCTCTGCTTGTTGAAACTAACTTCCTTCCATGACAGGGTAACTCACTTAGTTGATCAAGGGAACCCAGATGATGTAACCTTTTTGGAATTCAGTAAAGTTTTTGATACTGTTTCTCACAGTATCCTTCTGGACAAAATGTCAGGCACACAGCTGGATAAACACATTGTGCCATGGGTGAGCAGCTGGCTCACCAGTCAGGCACAGAGGGTTATAGGGAATGGGGTGACATCGGGCTGGTGACCCGTCACTGATGGGTTTCCCACAGGGCTCCATCCTCAGCCCTGTGCTCTTCAATAAGACATCTTCATAAATGGCTTGGATGCAGGACTGGAAGGGATACTAAGTAAGTGTACTGATGACACTAAATTGGGAGGAGCTACTGACTCCCTCGAAGGCAGGGTGACCCTGCAGAGAGACCTCCACAAGTCAGAGAGGTGAGCAATCACCACTGTGTGAAGTTTAAGGTGGGCAAGTGTTGGATTCTGCACCTGGGATGAGGCACCCCAGCTGTGTGTAGAGACTAGGGAACAAGATAAGCTTTATAATGAGCTGCATAATGAGATGGATTCCTGCTACCTGCAAGCAACTTTGTTAGTAACATGTATCCCATTTTCAAGAGGGGTGAACAAGGAACTGCCACCAAAATGCAAAGAACAAGAGAAACATCACAGAAGTTGTAGAATCCAGGAAAAAACCTTTCAATTGGCAATGCTGTCAATTAGTGTAAAAAGAGCAAGTCCTCCTCAATTCCACAGAGATCCTCAGAGCAGTCTGTATCCTGAGAATGAAGTGAGGAGAGTGATAGTAAGACCAAAAAGGTATAAAAGTTCAGTAAAAGTGCTCGGTATTTGACACTGGCTGTCAGTCAGGAAGAAGAAGCCTAGCCACTGTCACAAGGGTAGCAAACCCTTTGTGGAAAAGGCATCTTGCATAAAGGAGTCAGACTCTTAAGAAAGCCACTGCTGCCAGCAGAATAACAAAACCAAGAGCCCTCCTCTTGTCATTCCTTGAAGATTTGCAACAAACATATGGACTCACATTTGCTCACTTGCATTGCGAATCTTACTTGAATATGTAGATTGAGCGTCTCCAGATTTTTATGAAAGGCCATCATTTTAAGCCTAAGAATAAACAATCTGGGCTCTCTTCCAGAAGATTTAAATTGCTTATTTTTTGTAAGGAGGAGAACCTCCTTCAGTAGAAATCAGTCTCGGCCACTACATCCACAGGCAAGCCTTCTTAGAGGAGTTTATGCCAAGACAAACAACTTCACCCACAATGGTTCCATAAAATTTACTAGAGAAAACTAGATTTTTCTGTAACTATATTTAATATCTGGAACTATATTAAGTATCTATATTTAATATATTCTAACTGGCTAGAAATCATCCAGCATTGAGCAGAGGTTAACGAAAACCAAATCTAAACTTCAATAAAACTTACGAGTCTCTATAAAAAATGCAGCTATTCTCACCTGTGACTCAATCTCTCTTCTCAAGGAAAGTTTTCTGTAGTCTCAAGCAGGTAACTCATGCCCACAAACAGGGGTCAGACTCAATTCACTGTGTTTAAAACAGGACTTTTCCTTCTTCACACATGAACTGTTTCAGCCTGGCAGGCTTGCAGCCAGCCCCACCACAGTGCTTCCTAACAAGCGTCGAGCCCAGTGAAGCACTAGCATCCATGGCTGTTTGGTGCCTACAGCAGGGCAGGTGGCTGGAACCAAACTCCTGCCATTGAAATTGACACCTGCTTCTAAACTACAATTTGCAGCTCCATATGATGTGACTCGTTGAATACCTGCTAAGATATTATCAGCATTAAGGAAAACCAGAGGCAGACACAGGTCTAAGTATTGTTTGAGTCCAAATTATCCTCTACACATAGGGGTGGGTAACCACTTGTAGGGCTACCATTCAACTAGGCATCCTTCTTCACTCTGCCAATAAAAGTACTGGGTAATTAAGCTTCTGGAAACCTTCATGCTGCCTGAAGTCCTGTTACCAGAAATAAATTTGTTTTACTTTCAAAATCTGTGTAATCTTCTTCTCTCTTTTAATTCTTTCCAGTATTGGAAAGGTACTTTACACTACCAGCTCTTAGCAATTTTGAAAGACTACTCAGAAATGCTATTTCATCATGTATTTCAGTGCCATTAATTTGAACAATTTTACCAGTAGCCCAGTAAACCACTTGAAAGGAAAGGTTTTTGGGGTTTGCATTTTGTTGGTTTTTTTTTTTCACTCAGACTTGTCCTCTTTTTTGTTTTTGACAAAGCCACAATCTGATGAACTGTTGCTTTAATTCTTTTAGAAATAAAGAATTAAAGAATTCTTTAATTCTTTAATTCTAAAAGAATTAAAGAATTCTAAAAGAACACCGGTAAAACCCATAACTACTGATACTCTCTGACTTTGCCTGCAAAAGTATGTTGCTAGCTTTCCGAATGTGAAAGAATTAAAAGAACACCTTTATTAAAAGGGGAGATGATTTGCTCCTTCAGTAAAAGTAGAAAAAAATAATAAAACCACTTTACACAAAAAGTAATTGAGAACAACATTAATGTTATTAACACTTTGAGAAAACTTGAAGAAAGGTAAAGAAAAGTACATAAAGAAGGTTTGAGGATGGTAGAAAAAAAATGTATAAAGAAGGCCTGAACATTAGAAAAAAATAACAAAAGTTATTTTCCTTTTCTTCTTCCTTACTGTATGGTATGTGTATCATTAAGAATAGTAAATGCCTTATGGTAATAGTTCATGAATCTTGCACACGAAATACTCCAATATACAGAAAGTAAAGAAATAGTTTCATGTACTCATAGGGAAATGTAGAAAGTGACTGTGAGCCATGGGATTTCTAGGGGGAGTGATATGCTATCCCCTTTTTTGACAACGCAGTTATTGTATGAAAACATCCACATAAACTGCAATCATATTTCCAGTAAACAGAGAGAAGACAGACATCACTGGGTCAAAGAGTATAAATTAGCTTTACGCAGTCTAAGCTGTAAAGCTGAAAAGCCAAATGCTTAACATCATGTGTCCCCAAAGCAACATTTAGTTCATTCTTCCCATCTTCATTTGCTAGCTCCATATGCTGGCTCTCACTTTACAGATTTCTCATGTTCACCACTTCATGAGCAACGTGTATAAGCACACGCTAAAATCAAACTGAAGAAAAACCCTGAGTTGCTGCATTTATGGAGCTACTTCTGCCCAAATGGGAGACTAAGTGATGGCTTGGAAATTCAGGGATGCAATAGAAAGGCAGGAGAGCTTAGATGGGTGGCACTGCACTTAGGGAACACAGGTCAGTGCCTACCCAGTTACAGCACAGCGACTTCTTCCAAGGTATGGGGTCACCTTCCCATCCTTGCACACTACATGGTATACAGGAGAAACCTGTGTCACACCTGGCAAAAATACTTCCAAATCTGACAAAAAAAAAAAGAAAATGTAAAACTTTTCTACTCAGATTCAGTGATTTTCAGAACAATGAAACCACAATAGTGAGGATTTTTTAAAAGGTTGATTTGTCACTAGTGTCTTTACTTTCTTAGGAAGCAAAAAGACACAAGGGTCTTCCCAAAGCTATTGAATCCATCTATGAAGTAACTTTTTGATTTTCATTGATGTTCAGTTTCATCCAGGTTCCTGAATTACCTCCACAATTTTAAAGTGTACTCAGAAGGCAGAAAAGATTGCATCAATTGAAAAAAGATTGTATCAATTTCAATAATTCCCCTTTTTTTTCAGTTTCATCATAAATAAACAAGACACTTAAGTCTTTATGTTGAATGGGAAGATCCCAACTAAAATGAAGTCAAGTCAGAGATACTACAGCAAATAAGCCTGTCTAGTAGCTGCATGAAATGAGACTGTATCCTGGATAGTTGGGTTTGCCTGATGTTGGATTGCTGCTCATGGAAGGACTCTTAGAAGCAGACTGACATTGTGATACAACACCTACCCGTCACTTTTCATTTAAAGGAAATGATTAGGCAGAAATTTCATATACCCAAAAGCTGCTTGAAAACTCATCACAATTTTAAAAATGCTCTTTTTGCCTAATTCTAGCATGTTCTACTTTATTATTCATGGGCATCAGTGCTCTTTTTAAATGTTCTATCGATAGAAAGTCCGAGCAATCATAAGGGAAGCTCAGATTTTGATTTGTGTGTTGTGGAAGTCACCAGCCTTCATTTTCATTGCAGCCCTTTGACTTAGTGACAAAAAAAGGCATTATTCAGGAGGAAATGCACTAAAATAAAATAAAAACTTGTTGAAAATGGCAAGACTCCAAATACTGTACCTGTAGCATACTGCAATAAAATGAAGTGATTGTAATGGCAGGGGGGAAAAAACCCTACCATTAAACACACAAAGAAAAAAAAAGCCAACTCCGTGTAAGAGAAGCAAACTTTGAGAAAAATATTTTAGATCTGTACCATAAGATTAAAGATCTGCAGTGAACCTAACTGCCACAGCAACCACATGCACCAAACTGAGGCATCACTCCAGGCAAAGGAGGACCAGTACTGCTATTTAAGCACAGACAGCCGAACGCCGAAGGCCCGTATTCAGTGTCTGTTGGGCTTCCTCATCTCCCTGGGGTATGTTATCAGGGGTGCTTCGGCACGTTATGCAGCATCCTTTTCCAGCTCCCAGCCCTGTTAGAAAAGAGGAAAGGGCAACCAGTGCTGTTCTCACAATCCAAGCAGTGCAATCATGAACCACCATGCTCCAGATCAGCATTGTTATGTGGAAGTTCACCAAATCTGACTCAGCCTTAAGGGCAGACTTAAACCTAGCATAAGTACAAAACTTTCTCTAAATAACTCACTGCCCACCTCTATCTTTTTTATTAGCTCCCTTTCATTAATTTCTCTTTATAAGCTGTAGTTCCTGCTGCGAGAGCAAATACATCCAATATAATACTACACTTGGATGAGGGATGCTACAGAGTCCTAGGGGCCCTTTGCTACAGCATCTTGCTTGAGGTACTGCTCTAGACAACCCTAAAGATTCAGGGGACTTGTTCAAACTAGTCCCAGTTGCACAAAGTAACATTATGGCTCATGTAGTAATTAAATGGATTAGAATTCAGTTCAGCAGGGATCTGAAATGCTCACAGTTTTGAAGATGTCCATGCAAACGCAAGCGTAAGATGTGCACTGAACAAATACCAGGGAGAAGGAAAGGTCCCCCTTGGATGGCGAGGGCAGAACTTGCATGGCTGCAAACCTGACAGTCACACTGGTAGGAAGCCAAAGCAGCAGCACACTGATCAACCAACAAAGTAAATTAAACTTTACCCTAAAACTTCAAGGGAGTAATGGAGCACTACTGCAACCTTGGCTGGCTCTCCTAGAAACAGGAGCAGTAGCCTCTAGGCACCCAGTAATGTTCTGGAAGCAGCATGGGCAACAGCCAAATCAGCCTGAGAGCGAGGAGCCCCTGCCTGGGCACAGGATGGAGTGTGAGGGACCATTTCTGTCCTCCCTTTCAGCACTAACTCACCTTAGAATTTGGAGTGAAGGGCATGCAGGATATTGACAGCACAACTGAAAAGGTTCACCTAACAAGTTCATAACACTCCCATTTCCAGCCTTTTTTCCTTTTTTTTTTTGTTTTTTTCCAATCTGCCACAACAGCACAGTCTTCCTTGAGAATCTTTTGCCTTATGAACTCTACAAATTATTTTTAACACTTATTATCTACAAAATCAAAATGATTCCTTCAGGTCTATTTGCATATCCTTTTAAAGTGATAAACCTTTCTTAACAGGCCTCCAACACACGATAAATGGAAAAGACAGTCAGACTTAAGTAGTAGCTATTTCCTAAAGCATCTGGATCCTGTTTTTTAAGAAAAAATCATTCCAAGAAAGAGATTTGAGGGGGAACAAGAAGGAACCCCAAAATATACAAAACACTATTGATGCTTTCCATTTGTTGAAAGATAACAGGGGTAGCTCAAGATCCCATTAGTTGTTCTGAAATCCCAGCTTTATTTCCTTTGGTTCTGAAAACATTTGGCTAGGTTTTTAAGGATTTTCCTATAGGAGGCAAATCTTTCATATGAATATTGGGCTGCTTATATTCCCACTGCCAAAGTAATACAGCAAGGCATTGCAAGGTTCAATATGCTCTCCGTGGCTGAGCTGAATTCCTATTAGATGCTTGAAAGAGAAAAACCAAGGGAATAAAATGAGGACATGTACTAACAATGTTAAGAGGAGTCAGCAGATGGATTAGCTTTACAAGGTGGGACTAGTGTACAACAGTGAAAAGATGAAACATCTTGTTCTCCAGCCTTGAAAATACCTTTGAAGATGACATGACAGGAACTGTAATAGTAATGTGTCTTTTATATGTGTGTATATATGAATACAGGAAAAGCAAAAGGAACGGGGCTTTATAGATGACCTGAAAACATTTCCAAACCTTGAGTGGGAAAACAGCCTAAAAACAAAGCAAGAAATGGGGAACTAAGGAATAACTGAATGAGACAACAATACAGGAAAGACAAGGAATACAAAGTAGAAGTTGTTCCTCATTCTCTCAACCTTAAAAAACCCATGTCATTTCACAAGCCTTCTAACATACCTGTATTTATTTCAAAATTATTTATATTGTATCAAAAACTATCTGTCTTGCATCAGCCCCAACAAATGGGGCTTGGCTCACTCAAACTGGCAGTTAAATTAAGAAGGCAGCTCCAAAACTAGCAACTCAAAGTTGCCCCCAGCAAACAGTGTTCCCCTGGCTGGTGCTGCACGGGTGTTTCCCCACTCCTTGCACCCAGCCTCGGCTTGGCAGCAGCGCTGGAAGCCGAGGTGGTGGCAGCACAGCCTGGCTGACCTCCTGCCCACCCCACCTTCACTCCAGTCAGCTTGTCCTCCTGGCCTGACCCCAAACCCTGCCCATACTGCCATGTCTCCTTTTCCCTCCCAAACCAACTGATATTTGTTTGGCTGGCCATCCCTGTGTTAAGGAGTAGTTTGAAGAAAAAAGATTTACTTGACCCTACTGTAAAAATTTTCACAGCAGCTTAATGTCAATTGTAACCTTGCCCACATCAAGAGGCTGTGGCAGTAAATGAAAGGCTGTTCATGCTTGTGGTCCTGTTACAGGACAGGCAGCCACACCCTCAGGAGAGGTTTGGGCTATAAAGAAACAATTATTACGTTTGATCATGTTGAATGACTCTCAGGATAATAAACAGAAGTCACTGCTAGAAATATCAAAGGAACTTTCTTACTATTTACTGTGCATATAAATGTAGAATGGAAACTGTTCCAAGACCAGGAGGATATAAAAACTTCTGCTGTAGAGACAAAAAGTCAAGATTTTTTAAAAAAGAAAACCCCAAAGATAAAAGACAAAAATGAGAGAGAGAGAGACAATGAGGTCTTCCAAGAGTGACTGAGAGCAAAACCTTAATTCAAAGCATGACTTCACCTTATAATACATGCAGCACAAACAGGAGCTGCAGCCAGAAGGGGTGACTTTGCTCCTTCCTCTCACCCTCCTTCCTGCCCCTAGACCTGGCACTCTCACAGCTGTGAAACAGCTCAGAGCCCCACCAACTCACCCAGCTGAACCCTATGCAGCAAGACAGGGAGCAGGTTTTTATTCTTGGGCACCTGCTTGCTCCAAAATACTCTGTAATATACAGCTGCTAGATTTACAGTCTTTTACCTAACAAAATATTTTTCTGTTAAGTGTTTAACATTTTTGTTAAGAAAATGTCAGTGAAAGATATTTAAACAGCTACTTGGTTTTGCTTTGAAATGAGAAACTTGAAAACAAATCTTCTCCCACAGTTTTGGTTTCTGTGAATCAGCAATTTCAGACAGAAAAAAAACTCTGGCTGGAAAATTCCTGACAAAGTTTATTTCAATTGTGCAGCCATGCAGTTAGTGGCTGCACCAACGCTTTATCTGAACTGCAGCACCCGATTTGTTTTATAGTTTCTTCAGAGGTTTGATAATTTGTTACTTGAGCAAAACCCTATTGACTTACGAGTAAGGATTAAGTGGTATTTCAGCATCCTTAGTTGCCAAGGTTACTGTTGTCTTTGCTGTCAGAACTGGAGAGCAGTTGAAGTACTCTCTCCATCCCCCAAACCAATCCAAAACAAATCTTGAATTTGAGAATCAGTATTGAATTCAGCTCTGAATTTGAGAATCAGTAGTAACCAAAGGAGGAGTGTCCCACAGGAGCTCACAAGCATCGTTTGAAATCAGAGGAATGTCATTAGTTGATCACACCCCAGGCCTTGCTGCTGCTGCGAGCTCCGTCAGCCAGCAAGGTATGAAATGAATATATTCAAATAAATGAAATGCATCAGTGATCCATGGATAAGCACATGTTTCTCTGATACAGACCCACCTCTCCATTGCTCCTTGCCCCAGTATGAACAAATCTAATTCCAATCAAGTGCTGGTGTCATGAGGCAGCAGAATTCAGTCAAGCAATGAAGTGGAGAAAATTAGTTGTATTAACAACTAATGTACACATGAGTTTCAGATAATCCCGCACAAACTAAAACTGAAAGGGCACTGGAGCAGAAACAACAATGTTGGTGTTTGACCTGGCATATTTAAACAAACTTTACTGATCCTCATACTCTGTTATTATTGCATTAAGAAAGTAGAGAAAAGCAAGCCAAAAAATAGCATGAGGTAGAAAGTGTCTCATATGGCCTTTTTGTATGCAAAACCTTGAAAACTTCTGTTAAAATAATATACTATTATTACATATATTGTATAT
>WAAG01046231.1:0-32380 GCA_013390105.1 Tichodroma muraria
AGGATTGACTTGTATAAATACATCCTCTAAAAAATGTTGAAGGGACTCTCTAGAAGCAGAGGATGGTGGAGCTGCATCTGGCTAATAGAGGAAAGGAGGAACATTGACAGATCTGGGAGAACAAAACAGTGCAATGTAGGTTAAACGGAAAGCTGGACTATCTACTGGGTTCTCAACTGAAAGTTGAATGCAGACTGATGTTTGGATCCAGGATACTTGCTAAAAGAAATTAAAGTAGACAAGCCTCATGAGGTGAAGGCTGGCTAATGTAATGGATGCTTGTCTATGTACTAATTTTTGTGGGTTTTTTTCTTTTCATAGGCTTTTCAAGAAAGAGATCCAGAAAAAAGGAGTAAAAGCACTGTGGTGCTTTCTTTAATATTTCTTTTACTTGGAGTGATCATCTTAGCAGCATACATAGTCCAAGTAAGTGTTACTACACTGAAATCTTAAAAGCTCTGAACTCTCCAGCAGGCTGCAGGTGTAATTCATATCAACACAATCTGAGAAGTAAAACACCAATCAGAGCTTATAAAAATATGCACAAGTGCCAGGGTCTTCCTGAGATATGTTTTATGTTTAGGTTTAATGCTAATGTTTACCTAAAGACATATGTCTATATTTGCTCTTGGTTTAAATAATCCACTGAAGGCAATGTTAATTTAGCATGATTGAAATCAAAGTTGAGGGTCTGGCCTTAAAAGTCAAAGTTAATATTGATATTTCTCACTGACTAGTCTATAGGCTCTTGCCAAAGTAAGTACAAAGCAGACCCATTGCAGACGGTGCTTTTCATACCATCGAGTAAATTCCACCATTTGCTGTCCTCTTATGACTGCTTTAAAGCTTGCAGAACACACTTAGTGCTCACTGATGTCCATATCATGAAATCCATCAGTATGACTGCTATGAGTGAATGTTTCTGGTCGCAGTCAGGGTAGGGAGGCCAATCACTAGACAGGTTGATTTATCGTGTAGTGCTGCTGTCTGTGTGTGCAAGGTTGACCAGCAAAGTTTAATCTCCTTTTGCTTGGGTGGTTGTGATATAAGTATGTAATTTATAAATGCCTCCTTTGCTGTGTTGCTTCCTTTCTGTGAGAAACTCAAGTTTCAGGTTCAGGAATGTGAATGATGCTTTTCCCAGGACATATATATTCACAGAGGGTTATAGGTGTTATGGCTTTTGTTGTGCTTCTTGGTGTGATTGCTTTTGTTGTGCAGATTTATAAACAGAGTTACACACAGCATCAGATGAGAAAATGTGACTCTTTTTCCTTCCCCAGGGATTCATGTTTGGGAAGTCTGGGGAAGCCCTAACAATGAGACTGCGCTCTTTGTCCTTCCGAGCATTACTTCAGCAGGTATGAATTAGGCAGTTAAGATAGCAAGAGAACAATGGGTTCTCGTATGTGTGTTCTCTGTGTGTTCGTAGCAACATCTGAAAGGGACCAAAAGACAGTAAATTGGTGACTGGAAGAAAAAAAAAGAACCCTACCATAGCTTTTGCAAAATAAAAAAGCTTCCATTCCTTTCTGTATGTACAAATCCTTGTGGGTCACCTCCAACTCAGGATATTCTATGATTCTATAGTTGACAGGATAGGTAATTTGTAAGAGAATAGTTAACCTCTTCGTGACCAAGTAATGTCTAAGTAAATGGGGGTTATAATAAAAGTTTCTAAGTAGGCATGTTCAGGAAAACATCACAGCCAAGAACACTTTGATTATGAGCAATTAGATGTCCATAACAGAATGTTTTTTAAGCTTTTTCTTTTTATTTACTTGGATATGCTGACTACACAGAGAGAATATTCAGCTAGCCATCCTGTTTTGTACCTTCATGTAATTTTTTGAAGCAATACATCAATATCTTTCCTTGCAGGAGATTGGATGGTATGATGACCAGAAAAATGCTGTTGGTGTTCTGCTAACTCGTCTTGCTACAGATGCTTCCCAAGTTAAAGGCGTATGTTGATTGTTCTATGTGTATTTTTAAAATATATTTTTCCCAGCAAATATCAATTGCAATTGGCAAGGAACGCCAAGATTATTTCAGAAAGCAAAGTAGGAAATCTACCCCACAGACTGGCAGATGCATTTACATAGCATGCTACAGACACATTGGAAATGGTTTCCCAGCTGATAATTTACAAGTATCAAAACCCCAGCAGATGTTCATGTACCTTTCATGTACCCCCCTGCAAGTCTTTAAGCTAAATATATATAATTGTAGGCCATTTCACCATGCAAAGTGAAATCTGCATATATGCTTGGACCACAGTCACTGGACCCCAGGTTTTTACACCCTGTTATGAGTGTCATCTGAATGACACAAAGAGATGGCTTTTGCAGAAGATACAAACCCTTACTGACCTCAGTGAAGAGCATTCTTCTTCCCATTGCCACAAAATGTGCTTCACAAACAGTAAGAAATAGAATAGGCATAATTAAAAAGCACCATGGAGGGCTATGGCCAAGGAAGGGAACTACTCAAAAAGCTGTGCTACAGGAGAGGTGGCCACTGGACACTGCTGAGAGAATACAGCAAATTCTGCACAGTTCCTTCAACTGCTCACCTCATCAGCAGAACCTAACAAACTGCCAAATGTTTCTGTTTCTTCCTGTCTCTTTGTGGGGAAAAAGAAAATCACTTCAGGACTTGTGGGAAAAAGTTCACTAGTGTCTTTTTTTTCCCTTCATATTTGTACATAACTAATTCTTTAATCACTACATTTTTCAGTCTCCATAGGTTTTTGTTTCTCTACAGCCCTTCACTGTGAGCTTGCAGGATAAAATAATCTCTGACAAAATTTAGCCATTTTCATCTTTTAAATTTTGTTTGATTCAGTGGCAATGAAGTCTATCACCCTGACAGGGCAGTAAAAAGGAGGGGAGCGCACAGTTCCCTAACTACAAAAAAGCCCAAAAAACTAAGAGCTTGAATGGGTCTCCAGAGCTATTGTGTTCTCTGGAGTGCCAGATGTCAGTACATCAGTACCATGCCTCATGCTGTACTGGTTGAAGTTTCCAAATCCATCTTTATGTGCAACCCCTAGAACATATGGCAACAATTCACCTTGGCATTGGTTTAATTGGTAATATTTTAAATTTATTGAACAAGAAAAGTCTTTTCAGGGCAGGAAAGCCTTTGGCAAAAGAAAGAAGAATATTTGCTTCCCACCCAAGGGATTTTGTTTTTACCATCACGCCAGGCTCTGGAAGATGAACTATTTTCACAGGGCTATTTGCAGAAGTTTTTCTGCAGATCAGAGCCCACCCGGATGCTGGATGCTAATCAACTCTCATTTTAAAAAGTTTTTGATGAAAAGGTTATACAGGCTGGGAGGAGGCGAGAATTCTTCAGTCAGAGTTAATCTTTCCTACTCATTATCCCACTGAGATAAAGCATTTCTGCAGGGTGGCCAAATTTAGATTTCTCTAAGAACACAACCTCAAGTGCAGCAATGTAAGAAGCTGAGGATTAATATTTTTTCACCAGCGCTAGTGTGGAGGGTCTCAGTGGATGGCTGTTGTTAGAACCAAGCCCCTCTTGCCTAATGCTGGACATCTAACTGCCAACTCACCCTACTGTCACAGTGGTCACAATTTTCTCCACCTTGAGTAGTGTGTGAAGTCCCAGATACATTTCATTTAACAACTGTCATTTCCAACTCTCTAGACTACATTAACACCTCTCAAAGGCCTGAATGCTGGCAGGTGTGAGGAATCTCTAGGATTGGTTACAGAAGTTGGTGCATAATGTCCACACACGTGATCGCACACGGTTTCGTTTTCCAGCCAAACCTTTGGCCTTGACTACAGCAATTTGATGTGGTAATTTAAGCAACAAAAAGAAAAATCTTATGACATATGTTTGGGGGGTTTCTGGGGTTTTCTTAGGCAACTGGAAGCCGACTTGCACTGATGACTATGACTGTCGTTACCCTTGCAACTGCCATCATTATTGCATTTGTATACAGCTGGCAGCTAACTTTGCTCGTCCTGGCCTGCATTCCTTTTGTTGCTGCTGCAAATGCTGTGAGTGTCAGCTCTATGTCTGGTCATGCTGCAGAAGATCAGAAAGCTTTGGAAGAAGCTGGAAGAGTAAGTTCTTTAATTTTAACTGCAGAGTTCTGGTGTGAGATCACTTTTTAAGGACAACATTGTAGTTATATTATGGCAGACTCAATTGTCCAAGATAAATGAAGGGTGTTGAGGGTAATGTTTACATATCTTCAAGAAAAGCAAAACACAGATAGCACAAACCATCTGCAAATTAGAATATAAAAATTCATTTGAAAACCTCCATAGTGGATTTCTGGGCAGTGGCAGCTGCAGCAGAAGCAGCCGGAGCACTGGTGCACCTTGTGCTTAGGGTGAGCAATCTGGCTCTGCACCACTCTGCTGCAGCCAGAAGTGTTGCAACACTGATACCTTTTCATTCTGTCATAAAGGCAAGCCATTAATGTGCTCAAGAGTTTCAGGGTACTGCCTTCATTCACCTGATAGGGCTCTTCAAGGATCCAAAAGTAGTCCATGCAAAAGAGCAAGCTGTTTCCAGATTACTAGTGCTTGTCCCCATTTTATTAAATTGGGTTTAATTCATGAGGGCCACAACCCATGGGGTTAGGGAAGACACTGCTGATGAATAATTTGATTGCTCAGGATGTTCCTTCACATTGATCTCTACTCTTAAGCAAGCACGTTCTGATCTAATATAATAAATGCTAGAGCAGAAATCAAGTGTTCAGAAGATATCTTGCAGATTGCAGTTGTGAGATTACCTCTTATTTTTTAATCTCTTTGTTTAGATTTCAACAGAATCAGTTGAAAACATAAGAACTGTAGCTTCACTGACCAAGGAAGAAGCATTTTATGAAAGATATGTTGCTAGTTTGAATCATACATATAGGTGGGTTTTTTTTCTTTACAGTACACTTCAGTCTTTCAGATTTATTATAAATACCTTTCTTAGAACCTAACTAATACCCAAAAGACTGGGAAGAATATCAATAGCTGTTCATATAGCTATGAAATTTATGTAGTTTCTGTATTTTATATACATTCTTAAGTGAAGAGTGAAAAAAATAATTTCAAGTTTTGTTTTTTATTATGCAAACACTTTATAAACTACATTCTCTGCATATGTGTTACAGAATATTGTGTTTGCCTGCAATACAGGATATATGTTCACTCCATCTCAATGTATTGCACTGATACTACTTAACTTAGGAACTGACAATTCCACCACACCCTTTATGACATAAACCTGTTTTATTCCCCTCATATGACTTTGAAACCTTGAAAAGAACTTCACACGTTTTCCTTGTTTGATCCACTACATCCCACTGACTTTTCTGCACTGAAATGCATTTGAATCACTACAGTTGCCGGATTTATCTAGCTCCATTTCATTTAAATAAAATAGCCCAAAATCTAAATTGCTTCTAATGTAAAAGAAGGAATTGAAAATTATGTACTGCACAATCTGTCTTCAGCCAAAATAGTGTTAAAATTCAATGTCTGGTGAACTGCTAAGAGCCCAGATTTGGGCAGGACGCTTGCTTGGACTGATTCAGCTGTTAGTCAGACTCACAGGTCTGATTTACAGCTCAGACTGGGAAGGAGATTTCCTCTTCCTCAGAGAACATCCTAAACAATGAGGACAGAGTTCACCAGATTCTTATTTGGTGTGTGTTCAATTAGCTATACAAAATGAGACTTTTCCAGAGGCATAGATTGAGAAATAGTGGCATAATCCGAATTCCTGTGGAGATACCCAGCAATGCACCCCTGCTCTGCTCAAATAGGATGAGCTGGTGGAAGCCTGCAGGGAGCTCTTAGGCCAGGCTGGAACCTGCTTGTTTTCTTAATAAAATGGGTCAGAGCCGGTAGTTATTAACTTATTTCATTTTAACTAACAGCTCTAGTGACCTGCCCTGCTATAAAAGCAAAGGAAAGAGATGCAATTTAACATAACTGAGGATCAAGGATTTCATTGTTTTCTGTCCTAAGGCTAGGTCTGTGCCATGAAGCCAGGGGCTCTTACAGTCTGGCAAGGATTGTTGTGAGTGTGTGTGTTGTGGGCTGATTTGTTGTGTTTTGGGGGGTGAGCTGGATTGCTTGAGAATTTTGTTCCAGAAGTCTGGCTATCCCCCAGCCAGTGTCTGTTGTTTCTCTTTTACTATGGAAAATCTCTTCTTCTTTTATCAGAAAATCTCTGAAAAAAGCCCCTTTCTATGGATTTACCTATGGAATAGCTCAGTGTTCAGAGTACTTTATTAATGCCGCAGCCTTCAGATTTGGAGCATGGCTCATTGCTAATTGTCTGACCAACTTTGAAAATGTATTTATGTGAGTATACTTTATAAAATGTAAAAAATATCAAAATCAGTACACAGTGTAATGATTTCAATGCATGCAAATTATTCTATCAAATTACAGAGGTAATGGGGCATGGGAATCCAGGAATTCAGTCTTGTTGGGAGTGTTCTTTGGGTATAAGGGCAGTTTTGGGGAAAGATGCATGTTTGGGCAGTGAAACAGCAAGAGTGAGCAGCAAGCTCAGCACACCTACTCTGGAGAAGCCTTTGCCATCCCTTCCAGGTAGAGGGTGTTAAAAAGTGATATGACACCACCATTCAGCTACAAAGTAGCTATGGGAATAAGCTGACCTTCCTAATACTGGATGACATCTTGGAGTGTGAGGAGCTCCAGAAATATCATAACCTAAAAATCTTTATTCTGAAGGTATGTTTCACACAATAGGAAAAGAACGTATTGTTCTACCTGGAATGAATCACACTTTTTTCCTTTGCTTTTTAGAGTCTACTCTTCTGTTGTGTTTGCAGCTATGAATGTTGGTCAGTCTTCTTCGATGGCGCCAGACTATGGCAAAGCTCGAGTATCAGCCCAAAGAATCTTTCAGCTTTTGGAGAGAAAACCTCTAATTGACAGTTACAGTGAACAAGGTGAAAAACTGGTAAGGGTTGGTGGTATTTCGCATGGGTGTTTGAGGGGATATTGGAGATCTGTTTCATTGAGCTTTTGGGTTTGGGGTGTATTTTTTTTTTTGGAAGAAGTGTTCTTTTTTCACAGGAAGAAATGTTGTAACAAACTAAATTAGTAATTATCTGTTATCAGCAATTGTATTCACAGATGCCTATTTCTTAGGGTATCACAAAAGGATGCTGAATTAGGGTGACCTCATTGCAGCCTGAATGGAGCCTACAAGAAGGATGGAGAGGGACTTGTAAGAGCATGCAGCGATGGGACGAGGGGGAATGGCTTCAAACTGAGAGTAGACGTAGATGAGATATTAAGAAAAAAATTATTTACTGTGAGGGTGGAACAGGTTGCACAGAGAAGTTGTGAATAACCCACCCCTGGAGGTGTTCAAGGCCAGGGTGGATGGAGCTCTGAGCAACCTGATCTAGTGAAAGGTGTCCCTGCCCATGGCAGGAGGATTGGAACTAATTGTTCCTTAAAGCCCCATCCAATCCAAACCATTGTATGGTTCTATCAAAAGACAGACACTATATAAATAGTGGTACTGACTTATCTAGGGACCATATTATTTTTGGGTTTCAGACAAAAGTGTATGGCCTTTAAGGTAGTTATTCTCTAAATGACTTAAAAAAAAAACTTTTCATTCTACTGACTCATAGCGTAAATGGCTTCAGGAAAACACTGATAATGTCAGTTCCAATAAAAGGTTTGTTGTCTTTGTAAAGGTTTATAGGAGAAATAGAATACTAATGTATTTTTTTAATTATTTTGTAAATAAGAGAGAATAGTTCCTTTAGAGACAGACACTTTGCCAAAAGCCATCCTATTCCATCTGTGGAAACTTACAATTAAAAATGTGCCCTTGTGAAGTCAAAACAAGCTTAATGAATAATTTAGTTTGCTCTAAAGTTGGGAGAAGAAAGATACAGCAAGCAAAAACAATAAAAAGAAAAAAACATAAACCACACAAAAATTCCCCAAAGAGCCTCATTTCTAAACCAAAATTGTCATTAAGGAGGCTGACCTCAGCACTTGTCAAATTTCTGCATGTAATGCTTTCAATTTATGTCTTCTGGTAGGAATACAATGGCACATCCAGGTTCATCTAAATTTAAAATTAACTTCCAATGTAGTTTTAGATGGTAACGCCTACTCAGGAAGCCAGAATCCAGTTTTCTAAAACTCCAAGCTTATATACAGGATTTTCAGCCTTTAAAGTTCTGAGAATGCGTGCATATTTTCTTGAACCAGAGTTCTCTGGCACAGACATTGAAAGACTTGGCAGAAGGTCTCCAGTAAAATAAAACTTAAGTGAAAACATTTTTAGTATAGACTGTACTTAACTGCCAGTGATGCCTGTGACTTAGCAAAGCAAAGCCTTGAGTCCATCAAATTAGGTTATTGCCTGCTGTGAGAGCATTGTATTAGTGGTGCTGCTGGCATGTACAGGGGGCTGGCTCATACCCCAAAGAACAGCACAGGCAATAGCCCTGATATGTGCCCCCTTTCTTCCACTTGTGCTCAAATATCAGCCTGGCTAGGATGGCTCATTAACTATCACTGCTTTTTAAAACACAGCTTTTCCTTTGTGCCTGTGAATAACCTACTGAAGAATTTAACTCTGCTATGTTAATCTCTGATTTTGACCTTGTGTTAACATTTGTTCAAATTCTGCTACCTGCAGGGTAAGATCAGGAAAGCAAATGATACAGTTTATATCAGAAGCAGAAGTGTCTCAATTAAATGTATTAGAAATGAAAAATCTGGATATTGTCTATTTTTCTTAAGAGGGTGGTTGGGCACTGGAACAGCCTCCCCAGGGAAGTTGTCACAGCACCAAGCCTGACAGAGTTCAAGAAGTGTTTGGACAATGCTCTCAGGCACATGGTGTTACTCTTGGGAATGGTGTTGTGCAGTTGGACTCTGATCCTGGAGAGTCCCTTCCACCTCAGCTCATACTGTGCTTCTGGGATATTCTTTTCAAAGATGAAGTGAAAAATAGACACAAGAGATGCAGAAAACTTCTCCAAAAGGATATAGTGACTTACAGATCATCCTATAACTAGTGATACTGTGCTCAGTCCAATACGTCGTTTGAATGAATTTCAAAAGCACTTTGAGAACACCTTCCCAAACTTTCTCGGATCTCTTACTAATAACCAAGTCTTAACAAGTGTTGTTATAGTTAAGGCTAATAAATGTTAATATGAGCATGTGAACTCTCTACTGCTTTTCAGAGCCATTTTGAAGGCAACATTGAATTCAGAAACATCCACTTTGTATATCCAACAAGGCCGGAAGTTCAGGTTTTGCAAGGACTCAATGTGAAGGTTAAAAAAGGACAGACTCTTGCATTAGTAGGAAGCAGTGGCTGTGGTAAAAGCACATCCATTCAGCTCTTGGAGAGATTTTATGACCCTTTGGAAGGACAAGTGGTAAGAATAGATTTGTGTGGCTATTAATAGTAATTAAGTCTACAGAACTCTTTATCTGCCAAGGTTTCAGAGGCTTTTGATAAGCTTGGCAGTCCCTCTGTTGAGATGCCTTTTTTTAGAGGTGTGAGTTTTTAGAGTTTAACTGATAATGTGCCTCCAGTGGATCTGTAGACAATCCCCAAACCCCTGTCATTGCCTGCCCTGTGCATTTGCCCACATGTACCAGCAGTGGCATCCATGCTGGCACAGTGTGCTTCCTCAGGTCACAGATCTTGCCTGGGAAAGAAATGGCCATGTCTGACTACATCTCCTCCCCAGGACTCCTCACACCCCGGTCAGACAGGGGCAGAACACTGATGTATCTTGCTTGTCAGTGTGTAAGTTTTCTTGCTGATGGGAATTAACACATTAGGGACACAGATACAGACTTCAGATAACACAAATGTAATCTCATATAGATGTTATTGTGTCACCATCAGGAGACACAACAGATAAAACCCCTGTTAATGGGTATAAAAAGTCAAAAGAAACCTCCTTTGGAGGCTGTAACGTCAAAAGGCCAACAGCTGAGAATATTTATTGTTGTGTTCAGCTTCTTAAGGGACAGGTTTTCCCATGAGCTTCCTGGTGCTTCTTGTGGTCAGTAGGGCCAGTGGAAGGACCACAAGAACAACCTGTTACCTGCATGTTGTCTCTGCCTGCTAGCAAATGGAAGCAAAACAACACAAAATTAAAAACTAATGCAGGAAAATATTTCATCTATTCTGCTGGTTCTTTTCCATTTAGCATGCAAAAAATTTACTTGATCACATCTGGTAAAATAACACATAATGGGCTTTCTCTTAGAATTCACATTTCCTGTTTACAGCAGGTATGTGTGGATGAGCTCAGTAGCCAGCTTGGCATCATGTTTCTGTTGCTTTTTCTAGCTAGCAGATGGAATTGATACCAAATCTCTGCATTTGCAATGGCTGAGGTCCAGGCTGGGCCTGGTGTCACAGGAGCCCATTTTGTTTGACTGCAGCATTGCTGAAAATATCCAATATGGAGACAACAGTAGGGTGGTTAGTCAGGAGGAAATTGAAGAAGCAGCTAAAGCAGCAAATATTCATGCCTTCATTGAAAAACTGCCAGAGGTAAGAGACAGTGATGTTCTCTTCACAGTGAGATCATATATTTGGAATGATATACAGATATCAAAGCAATGCTCACTTGCATAAATGAAATTAAAAATAAACACTTTTTTCCCTAATGTAATAGCCTTTATGTTTTAAAAGGTCAGTGTGTTTCAAGCTTAAAATCCTTCTTAGTTTGTTAAAAAAAAAAAAAAAAAAAAGAAAATATTTCCATTATTACAGTGGTAGACAACCCAGAATATTTGGGAGGTGAGGGGGAGGTGGGGAGAGGGAAATGAGAGTATGTTCTATGTATAAGTAAGTCCTCATAATATTTTTTTAATATATTTTTGTTTTGATAGCAGAAACTCTTCAAGTTACTCTGATAAAGACATTTTATTTTTCTAAAAAAAAATTAATTAAACAAAATAGCCTATTTCTAATTGAATGGGTATGCACAGGGAGTGTTTCTTAATAAATACAAAGGGGCAGTAAATCAAAAGTGAATGTCATGGCATTTGACCTTCATGCCTGACAAGAATTTGGTTCTAACAAGGAAAAATGCTTTGATAGCTTATTTTCACTGTAGTTCTGGGTACCAGAAACTGAGGTAATAATGCTGAAAAATATTTCATTTCCGTTACTACTAATAATCTTTGAGATTCTTAATTCACAAGCAATGCAGCATCAAATTCTTCATGTATATGTCAGTAAGCATTAAATTGTTAGTTAATCTTATGATCATAAGCTCTGTGGATGCCTCACTGCTGGTACCATTCAAGACCTATTTCAGCCTCAGACTGAGTATGAGTATGTGTGGCTGTACATATAATTGCTTGTATTAGAGATGTTTATAAAGCCTTAGCTTTCTTAAAACCACTCGCACTATTCTTTCTTTCAAGATGAAAATGCTTAACCTCTATAGCCGTGAATAAATTTTGCTTTTCAATCTTTCTTCTTTGAGAGTATTCACTCTTAAGAGTGTGAATGGTGATCTTTTTTATTTTTTAACATCCAGAAATATAATACCCGAGTGGGTGAGAAAGGAACACAACTTTCTGGAGGTCAAAAACAAAGAATAGCAATTGCCCGTGCTCTGGTTCGTAATCCTGCTGTTCTGCTTCTGGATGAAGCTACCTCTGCTCTTGACACGGAAAGTGAAAAGGTGAATAATGATTATTATGTAAAATATTTATGCCTATGTACATGGCTAGTTGCTTTCTGTAGAATAAAATTAAAGAAAAAATGCTACAAATGCTCAATTGTGAAACAAGTCAGGTGTATAACAGTAGCTTTTCCACCTGAAAGGTTTGAATTGAACTATACTAGAAAGCTGTTCATATTTACTGAATAAAAATTAGAAAAACCCTGAAACTCTAAGTACAAAACTCCACATTGATCTGATACTCTTCAGTTGTCTTCCTATCAGATGTATTTGATGATAATAGTGAATTAGTGTTCTGACCCAAGCTGGATGCCCAAGAACCCACTTCTCCATGTCTCACATTTGTTTGATCAGGCTCACTGACCTCAGTGAGAAATCCTGTTGAGTAAAGGTCTCCTGTGTGCACTGACTTGTATATCTGTGGGACATGCATTCAGCTGACAAGAGACTGAGAAATCAAATGTGGTTCCTAGAACAAGGAAAGCCTTTTCAGGTGCTAACAGTATTGTCATGTTATCTGTGTACAGATCGTCCAGAAAGCGCTGGATAACGCCCGGCAAGGTCGCACCTGCATCGTCATTGCTCATCGCCTGTCCACCGTGCAGACAGCCGACATCATCGTGGTGATCCAGAACGGCAGGGTGGTCGAGCAGGGCACCCACAGCCAGCTACTGGCAAAGGAAGGACACTACTACGCCCTTGTAAACGCACAGGTCTAACTAGTACTACTTGCTGAGTTGGTGGGTTTTGGTTTTTTGGTTCGTTTTTTTTATGGGAAGACATGAAAAGCTCTACAGAGGATTACTGTTGCCTGTGTCAGTGCTGACTGAATAGGAACTGTGTTGCAGCCTGGTTGCTGTATCCAGTGCAGCCCTTGGCCCACACATCCATGGGGATGAGCAGTGCGTGCCTGGTGCTGAGTCACAGAAGGTGCACAGAGGAGTCCTAGGGACTGAATGTGTTGAGCATTTTGCTGTGTCACATGCTCTGCAGGGTGTCAGACCTGGTATAGTCTCACCCACACCTCAGGTGGGTCCCCTGCTCTCCCTGTCCCCCTGAAACCTTGACCCACAGCAGCTGCCATAGACCAAGGTGATAACAGAGTATGACAGCAGTTAAGCATCATGGATAAACAACAAACTAGTGCTTGTGTTTGCTCTTTTGGTTTCTCCACCAGCCAGATGAAGTCATAAAGTCTTCTTTAGTTAAAGATGATTATCAATTCTTACTGAAAACTGAGATTCAAAAAAAAAAAAATACATTAAAGACAAGGATGTTGATGCATGGGTGTGGGTTCTTTCCCTACTTTATGCCACATTTCTCATATTACTGTGCTTCACACATTTCTTGGATATTCAATACTCTATTTCAGACAATAGTCATAATAGTTCCAACTTTTCCATATCAAGATAAACTGTATAAAAGATACCATTGTTTTGTTTAGTATTTTTCAAATGCTGACCTAACAGAGTTTAGTCATTCTTTGTATCCACCAAGATAATTTCAAAAATTTTGTGGGGATCTAGGATGGCATCTATTGGAATGGACTCCTGTCAGCCAGGTAAACAGCTTTTCTTTAAAATAAAGAAAAAATAAAAAGTTGTTTTCAACACAAGTTCTTTTCTTTTTCATAGGCATAGGGTCATGGTTTAGTTGTGGACCTGATAGTGTTAGGTTAACATTTGGACTTGATAATTTAAAGGGTCTTTGCCATTCTAAATGATTCTATTATTCTATGAATAATTTCAAAGATTTTTTTGAAGTGTTGGCAAAGCTTGTTAATACATGTGCTTTAATAATTCTTTATTCCTCTAACATATTCCTCAGGGTGCTGCAATACATCCTTTAACTGTTGAAGAATATGTATTGTACAGTCAGAGTGACTCAGCAGCTGGGGTTTTTTGGCTGGTTAAAACCAATTGCAGCATTTTAATTTTCCAAGGCTTTGCACATGGCTTTGGGTTAGGATTTATAGCCTGGAGCAACCTGCATTACTTTATAATTTCTAGACTGTAGCAGACAAACTTACAGTAACTACCATCTCCTTTGTTCATTTCAGTTATTTTTTTGGCATCAGAATCTGCAAGGGAAATAAAACACACAAAACAAAATCTGATCCCAGGTTTGCCAAAATAAATACAGTTGTGCTTCCTCACAGTTTTCCTCAGAGACTGTTTCAAGAGAACTTTTTACTCATTCAGGCATCCCTCTTGTGTAATCTCTTCGTTTTCCTGTGATAGGCACATACTATGGAACTACTGCCCTTATTACATTCCCAACTATCTAATGTGGGCTCCAATTAATTCCCTTTTCCCTGTTTTGTTTCTGCACTGGAGTTAAAATTACAAGCGCTAGATTCTGGTTCTCAGTTTTGAAAATAAAAAAGGGAGGTAACTTCAGCGTGCACTGTATCCACTACTTTTCTTAGCAGTGGGTAATTTTGCCCAAGTCCCTTTCCCATCACCAGTCTCCATTTTTTTGGAGCTTTCCAGTAATGGAGGTTGGAAACAGCTCCCCACTCTGAAGATCTTACCAGGCTGTACCTCTGTGTGTAACAGCCAGCCTGATCCTCGGGGATCCGAGGATGCTGCATCCGATGGTCGAGGTGCTGAGGAGGAGTTAACTGCTTTGATAGTTCTCTTGTTCTGCTTCAGGGTCAGCACGAGCAGAGAACACCCTTGGTGCCATGAAAGGGAACCCTGTCCCTGGTGCAGGACCTTGACACTGCTGTGCCTGCCTACTAGCACACAGATGGAGCTGGATGACTTTACTGACTCCATGAGATATAGAGATAAATATGTTCAGTTTGTAGGCACTAATAGTAAACTCTATGCTCTGACAGTTTATTTCAGACCATCCAAGTCACCTTCCTGGCTGGGTATGCCAGAGCTTGCAAATGGCTATGCTCTAATTAAAAACAGACCTAAATTAAGAGAGTATGTCAAAAAGGCTATGCTCTAATTAAAAACAGACCTAAATTAAGAGAGTATGTCAAAAAGCACCTATTTCAGCACCAAGCCCTGTATGATATAGAGATCAAAATAATCAACCCTGACAGAGGATTTGTTGGCTCCACCAAGTAAAGACTCAACTTTTCCTTCAAAATGCCTTCTGAATGCCTTCTCTGAAGTCTTCACTCTCCTTTCTGGGAAGTCATATCTTAATAATTCCGTAAGAGACTTATGGAATTAGATCAGTGCTGGCAGTAAGCAAGTGTCTGAGCTAAGTGCTCCTCTTCTAGTCATGAATGAGGTCTTTGGTGTTCCTTAACAAGCATAGGCCAATGTGTTCCCTTGACCCCTATCCTTGTGGCAGTCATTTTAGGGGTGAGGTCCCCAGTGACACCAGCAGTGACTCACCATATTGTGGGCATGTTTGGAGAACACCAGCACTTGTGCAGTGTTACGGGAGACTTTTAATTCTGACACCTGGGATATAAAGCAGCACAGAACAAACATTTCAGAAACAAAAATGTAATTATAAACATGTCCTGGTTCTGGCCAGGACAGGGTTATTTTCTGTAGTAGCCAGGAGGGGGTCTGGCCAGTACCCAAAAGTTATTCTATGCCACCTCATCACTGCCAGGGGAAACAGTTTCTTCTGGGATGAAAGGGTTCTTTTCAGTCAAGTGAGTGTGGTTTTGTTATAGCAATGTTCCAGCTTGGCCCCCATTTAGGGCTCATCTGCTGCCTGCAACCATGGGCACTCTGCCCAGGGAACTCGCCTTCTCCAAGGAAAAACAAACAGCTTACCCAAGGGAGACCGATAAGAAAGGACTCCTGGAGAAGGACTTCTTACAAGGACAAGAGGTAGGCCAAGGGGTGATGGCTTTAGACTGAGAGAGTAGATTAAGAGCAGATATTAGGAAGAGATTCCTTACTGTAGATGTGGCAAAGCACTGAATGGGCTGCCCGGAGGAGAGAGGATGCCCCACCCCTGGAAGTGTTCAAGGCCAAGGTGGATGAAGCTGTGAGCAAAGTGGTCTGTGGAAGGTGTTCCTGCCCACGGTGGGGAGGCTGGGACTAGGTGATCTTCCATGTCCATTCCAACCCAAACCAACCTGTGATTCCATGGAGAGCAGAAAAATTTGTACAGTTTATCTGAAGATGTAGTTGTGTCTTGCTGAAGCAGGAAATACAATGGTAGCTTTCCCAAGGTATTTCCAAACTCTTCTGTTTCTTAATGGATTTGGACAATATTAGAGCAATGTGGTCTGGCAATCACTAGAACGATATCCAAACTGCAAATAAACTGGACAAAACAGTGGACAAAAGTCTGTACTTTACCTCTTTCTGTGTATCCCTGCTGTTCTATGTAGACAAACCAGACTTCTGTAAAACACATCTTCTCCATGTCTGGGACATTGATGTGTTTCTAAGGTCATCAACATAGTGAAGAGAAACAGCTGGGCAACAAGGTCAGAAACAGCATCCGTGTAGTTTCTTCCTACAAAATGCACTTGAAGGGCATATTTGCCCTAAGGATCAGGGCATCCTGATCCTTAGGTACTTAGTAAATGATTTAGATGATGGTTTTAGATGCAAAGGTAGAAGAATCCAGTTGCCTTGTTATCATTTATCACCTTTCAGCTGCCCTATATATAAGCTTCACCACAGATTGCTCATCGCCCTGAAATTTTCTAGGGTTATGGCTCTCCCTGACTGTTCTCATCCAGCTGTCCAGACTGCTTTTCCTCCTCAAGCACCTTGTCTAGCATGCACAACAGATGCTGCACTATGTGATCTGGTGCAAAACGTGGACAGGGATGAGAGGGGAAGTGACAAAAACAACAGCAAAGCTAAAGAATTACTCTCTAAAACTAAAAAATTTCTCAGCAGAAAACAGGTCACTGCATTTAGTAAATTAATCATTTACACTGGATTGCTTTCATCTGCCTCTGTGCTGTGCTTTGTTATCCAAAGTGCAGGCAGCTTCTATCTACCTGAAACCCTAGCAGTTATCTAATTTTAGCATTCTATTGACTACCTGGTTCATCAGAAGTTAAGTCCAGAAACTATTTTCTGAAGCATATCTTTCCATTTGGAAATAATAATTTGTTGTGACCTTAGGGAAGCTCACACATCCTCTGGAGTTATTCCCAGCTTTCTCAGTGACATTAGTATCACAAGCTCCAAAGCAAACTTGCTAAGCCTTCCTGTAATTCTCCTGAAGATGCCAGTCTTTACTGAATGCTTTCACAGAAAGAGGTTTTAAAGTCATGTTAGCTCAACAGATAGATTTTGTGGACTTGTTTAAATTGACCAATATACCTCTCATTGCACTACTCTGTCCATAGGAGTAACACTGTCATTTCTTTCTAATCCTTATGAACAGAATGTGCTTTCATTGCCCTCTCTCTCCTATGTTGTCCAAAGCAAAACCACCTTTCAGTCAATCACCACTGGAATAGGTCCTTTTGTTATGGTCCTTGAAGTTTGAAAGAACGACTATATGAATATTTTTGTGGAAATAATTGTTCCAGTCACCCCAAAGAAAAAAAGATATCCTCAGTATTTGATCCACTGAAAGGAGCATTCATGGAGATGCACACGTTATTCTACCAAGAGAGTAACAAGGGGGAGGAGGCACTGCTATGGGCACTTACAACTTAACTGCAGATATTTGGGTCTGAAGCAATCAATCAGATTACATTTAAAGTGTTCTAGGACATGACTCTTCCGTTTCCAAATGTCTGCCTGAACAGACAGTGAACTACATCAGGGAAGCACCTATTTCTTACCATAAATTGAAATTAAAAGTATCAGTTTTTAGTCAGAGTATGCATTTACATTTACATCAGGTAAGGGAGTTCAACTCTGAATGTTTTTATCTTTCTTAAAGAGATCCCTAGGTTAGTTTATCAGTCCCACAAATAATTCTTGGAGATCCTTACCTGGGATCTCCAGGAATCTCCAGACAGGCACTGGGGAGCCCAGTCTTGCAGCCAAGTGCTTCAAGGAAGAGGAAGGGTTTATGCAGTAAACAAGGGCCAGTTTTCTTCAACTAAGTATTAGCAGTCCAAGAAGCTTTGGAGAGAAGGAAAACATTCAGGAAACAGGAAATATTTATCCTGAATGTGCAAAAATGAAAAGGAAACATACAGGTTGCAGAAGAACCCAAACCAGCTTTTAACTATGACTGAATTAGGAGAATCTGCATTTTTTCCTCTTGAATGACATGAAAATTTTAAACAAGGAGTTAATATTTTCAGGAATCAATATAGTTGATGTCTCTGACATCTACATTTAATGCCTTTTATGGAATCACACTAAAAATGATTAGTATAGTTCCCATTTTCACATCTGTTACTACTCATATGAATGTATCCCTGAAAATGCAATGTGTGTGTTTCTTCAAAGCAAACTCAACCAAAAAACTCTCGTTTTATACAGCACTAATAGGTTTGGTTATAAACCCACTATGTGTGTTTACTACAAATGAAGTGTGTATCAGCAACACTGAATATGGAAACAAAATTATAATGGGTGACTATTATTCTAGAGCAATATGAAGAAATATCTGTAATGTGGTTTGCTTTTTAGTATTCAGTAATGTAGTTCTAGTTGGAATAAATAGGATTCCCAATACAGACTTATACTACTTTCTTCAATTTCTTATTTCACACATATTTTGAAACCTAGGACAACTTTTTCCACGAATTGATGCCAGTTCTTTTGGGACTCTTCCAATGTCATGTTTTAATGCTTTCATGCTTTCCTTTTTTTATTTTTTTTTTAGGATATATCTTAAGGCCTTACTGCAATTTGCAATTGTTTTACACTCATACATTTAGATGCACACTGAGATAGTGCATTTTGATTCTGATAAATTTGTCTGCATCCACGACCATCATTTAATCTTTAGGTCTATAACTTCATAATTGTTTTTAACAAATAAACAGTTATGAATATGCTTTTTCTAAGAGGAAAATGTTTAATCTGCACCATTTATAGAAAAGAGGAAAGCATACATTTTTTAATATATATATATGACATCATACTTAAATGGTTATATAGTTTGATATTTATTAAATATATACTACTGTATACTTATATACATTGTAGATCGCTTTATGATAAGAAGTTGGAAAATTCCATTCGCTGACAGCATTTTAGTTCAATTTTGCAGAGTCAAAACTAGCTTTTTCTCCTGAAAATCTCTCTCACCAAGCTTTGATGATGCAATTTCTCTTTTCAGCTTAGTCAGATGCTTAAGTTCTCCCTTGACTCACATACTGCACTTGCCCGTATGATGCAGTGACTCACACACATTTATTCTATTTCTCAGTAGATAAACCATTTTTAGTTTTATGTCTAGGCCTTTTAGCCATACCTCCTGAGAAAGCAATTAAACTCCTTGCATTTGAAAAGATCAGGCTATGAAAGCAGCAGAGGGTCTGTCCAGCTGCCCCTGGCTTTCATAAGAGACAGTATTATGAAAAACTACACAACTCAAAACAGCTTTTCTGAAAATACTTACAGCAAAATTAAACTTTTCCTCATCTCTCTTCTTTGCCAGAGGCTTCCTTTCTTCCAGAAAGCATAGTTTTCCTGTTAAGGCTTCATATTTCATTCTTCCCCCATCCATCCTCTGGTTGCACATCATTCTTGAACAAATGGGGAACACAAATGCCCTGCTGCTGCTCAGGACCCCACTCAATGCCAGAAAATGCTCAACACAGAAGGAGCCTGGAACTGCCACTCACCATGGCCAACACCCTCACACTGAGTGTCCTTAAAAACTATGTCAAGCCAATGGCATCACAGCTTATCCCACCCTAGCCATCATCACACAGTACTGCCAAGAACCAGTGAAGAAACCTGTTGTGTAGTGAAACATAAAATGCATTTCATTAAAGTTCAAGCTTTTGCCATGACTTCTTTAGTTTGTTTTCATCTTTATGGCATGGATAGTTCATATAAAGTGCATTTTTTCCCCTTTCATGTTAAGCACACTCAATCATAATGCCACCAGGAGTGGCATATTCACATAAACATCCACAGGTGTTTATAATAGACTTGTGCTAACACTAGTCATATTTTGTCGGAATCTCAGGTTTTTAATAAAAACCATAAAAGCAAAAGAACAGATTGATTTTTTTAATGTTGCATTTAAAAGGTTGTGTTCTTTGATTACAAGTGATTTGTAAATAGCAAAATATTGCTAAAAACTATGTACTGCATTACATACATATGTGTGTGGATTTTTTTTAATAGCAGTAGCTCTATTTGTTTTCCCCAAAATCTGATGGAATTTCCTTCATCTCCTATTTCTTCTCAGATTGCCCCAGGTTTTAGCCAATGCTTCAGTGGCAAAAGCTGCCACACAGAAAGAAACTAAGGTATCCTGGTAGGTCCATCCTTCACTAAGACTAGCAAGGCCCCATTTAGTGACACATTACTTGAAATAATGTTTCTCTGGAAATAGCAGCACACAAAAGGTGGCTTGCTGTGTTTTATCTGCTGTGCAGGGAGATAAAGATGTCCTGATCAACTGTTAGAACTGGAAACGTCTGTGAACTTCCAATACTGAGAGGCAGCTACTGCATGTAAACGTAGTTTGGTGGCAAGTCAGAGTCAGGACTTTATTATAATTATTACCACATTTATTATTTGGACAATTGTCTCTAAAATGTGCCAGCCTTGTTTTGATGAGGCAAGGAAAATCCTGTCCCAAATGAGATCAATCTAACAAAAAACAAATAAAAAAACAACCCAAGGAAAAAAACAAACCTTAAACACTTGAAGTACACGGATAGGCAAACACAGGCGAACAGATGCATCTCTAAATCTTTCTCAGGACTCTGCACTATTTTAACCTTTAAAAAAACTTGGCAATCATTCAAGGTTGAATTGAATGATAGTCAGATGTGGGTGTTTTCTGGAAATATTTCATGAGGCTTGAGGTGTAAACTATGTTCTACAAGGACATTAGCCATTCATCTTTCACGTGGCCTTCCTTCTTTCAGCTCATCATATTCTCTTGTCCTATCTTGCTCCAGAAAAAATGGCAAGCATGTCAAGAGAGGGGGAGGAATTTCCCCAAGTTGTTTATGAAATGACTGGCATCATCCAGCTTCAGTCCTGTCGGAATACTTTCAAGCACAAGAAACACGGTAATAACCCTCGGTGTGCCTCTCCAGTGCTCACCACTGTCACAGGCCCCTAGCCAGTCGGCGGTGGGGCGAGAGGCAGCGGTGCCGCGACATTCCAGAAACCTTTCCTTATTGAAGCTCCTCGGTGGCACAGGCACACACTCACACACGCACACCAGATAGCTCTCATAGAATCACCAACCACAAAGAAGTGGGAAGGGCGTTCCTATGGAGTTCCAAGGAGGTTTATTCAGCCACACAAAAAGGGGTCCAGGGAGGAAGACAGGGATCAGCTCAGGGTCTGGATTTAAGTATGGGACAGAGCGGGACAGATCACAGGTCAGGGTCCAATGGGAATAGGTAAAAGTGGTACAGATGAGGCGCAACCAACTGGGAGAACCAATGGAACAACAGGGGCAGAGCAATGTAACACACTGGGGCCAATGAGGATCAGGAGAGGAGAGAGCAATCCAGGGGATAACCATATAAGGGAAACAGGCAGTCTGGGCCAACAGGCCAATGGGGAGAACAGAACTGGGGTAAATTAACATAAAGTAGCAAAGGACTGTGGGGAGAAGCCTTTTGTCACCATAAGTGGGTGTTACTTTGAAGATTCAGGATCTCTCTTTCCAAGGTGTGGAGGTGCCTGTGCCTCTGGCAGGCTTCTGGGCCTCCACATGCCACACAAAAACTGCTTTTGTCACAAGGAGGGTGCTTGTACCACTCTGAACCTGCCCAGCACAGCCACCTCCTACACTGTCCCAGGGAGCCCTTGCAGTGCTGTCCAAGGGGGGGGAGGGGGGTCACCTCCCTCCCTGCTGTTTTCCCTTGGGGCACTCCCTTCCCTGCTGTTTTCCCTTGGGACACTGCTGCTGGCAGTGCCCTATAGGGACCTTCTGAGCAAGCCTTGCCCCCTGGGTCTGGAGGAGGAAAGGTGTCATCTATGTTTTCATCCTTATTTCGTTCGATTATCTGATTTTAACACTTCTACTATTAAAAAAAGCAACAGCCAACTTTCTCATATGGATAAAGTGCTACCTTTCCTCCTTCCTTAACACAGATCTGGAAACTTTCAGGACCTTTTAATGCTTCAGATGCATTCAGAATGCAACAGATAGCCAAATATTTTTAAGTTGCCATTAATCAATGTTTTTAGCCAAAATAGGCCTTGAGCTATGTTTTCATGAGAAATTCTCTGGATCCTCAATGCAGGATATATCTGAGATTCCTGAAGAACAATATTAACAGAGCAAGGTGATGATACTCAGTCTGCATCTCCAGCTTTTGTTACTGGGATGAGAAAGGCTTCATGGCAGCTTAAGCTTAAGGAATTATGGCTTCTGATGTAAGTTTAGTAGCTCACATGCTCCAATAATTAAATTCTAATAATTTTCCAGAAAGGTTTTTTTTAACTTGGACAGAGAAAAGGAGAATTGGAAATGATAGCTTTGACTTAAATTCTCATCTATTTTTTTTTCTTTTTTTTTATTTTTAAGTATTTATCTTGTAAGTTGCATGACATACAATACGACTGGGGGAGGGAAAAAAAGGAAAACAAACAAAAAATTCAGGAGAACCAAGCCTCTCACCCATTGGGCATTTTTGTGTAATTTACAAGGCAAATTCCTCAGGTCAGAGTCTCATCTTTGGGGATTTTCAACATCCCCCACTCTTGAGGAGAGCAGGGGCTGTTGCACATCAGCACACACTGACCCCCCACGGAGAAGCGAGCTGTCAGATCAGAGACTGCTCTTGTTCCCTGCAAGCTCCCAGGAAGGTACGCAGTGCACAGAGCAGTGTTTGTATCACTGTTGAAGGGGAGGATTTCGGCCAAAAGACGTTGCAGCCCTGGCTTTTTAATGAACCGTGTGCTGACAGGCCTGTTGTGAACAGTTACAGATGTGCACCGCACAGTCTAACGAGACGCAGGAAATTCAGGAGGCCAAAAAATCTCTTTGGATTTTCTGCTGTAGTGGTAGTATCAAAACTGCTGGTGTTCTACCTGGCATTGCCAAGCAAGGGGTATGCCAGCTGTCCTTAATCAAAACATTTCCATTTGGGGTAAAGGCACTGATGTGTGTTGATTGCCATAAGGGGAATAAAAGAAGGGCTGAGTCACTAGTGAAGAATGAGAGCACAGGCAGGACAAGATCCTGCAGTGGCACATTAATTATAGTAACATTTTCTGTGATTCCCCTGCTACGTAACCACAGATGCAGGAGCATGAGTGGGGGCTGCAGTTGAAAAGGAATTGGCCAGGATGAATGATGTGACAAGTAAGGGAAAACAAACCCTTGGTGAGAGAATAAAAACCCCTGAAAAATTCTCCTTCCTGCATAGTGGAGTCTCCTGCTGATGAGTCCAGTGCAGAATAGGCACCTTTTCCCAGTGCTCTGGTATTTCTCTTAGAGCATGAGTCAGACCCAGGGGCTGCCAAAAATACATGCCAAGTCCTCCTCTCAGTTACGTGCGCCCACAACAACTCGGCACACGAGCAGATAGTATCAGCCATCGGAGCAGTTGTGAGCTGCTCTGTGCAGCTCTGCAGCTCCTCCATTTCACCTCAGTTCTCTCTCTGAAGTCTGGTTAGCAACTGGATTGCAGATGGCATTGCTAATTGTCTGGCCTGCAAATTTAATCATATCAATAAAAAATGTCTGCTTTTTCTGTTATTTGACAGATAAAACATATTTATGACTGTCTAACTGATGAAGAACTAGCCAGCAGATGCCCCAGCTTACTTGCTCTTTGTCATATGGACAGGCTTAGATGCAAAAAGAAAGCATAGACAAGAGCCCATGAAACAAAGCAGGACACATACACAGATCTTTCCCAGCAGAGCTAGCATTTGCCAGAACTGTAAAGCTACATAAGATATGCAACACTGACATCTATTGGCACACAAACTGTGTACTGATCTCTGCTTGTTTATTCTGTGGCAATATTTTTAGCTGTGTTCGCAGTGCCGTGACTGCGTGCCCGACGCTGTTGCAGTAGCACGCTGCCACTCCAGGGCACAGCCCCACAAGCTGGCAGAGCTGCCCTGCAAAGAACTTCTGGGATAACTTTTCAGTAGGACGCTGGAAAATTCAGTCTAGACCGTGAATGGCCTATTCCCTTTGCAAAATATGAACTGCAGAGTCCATGCTTCTGCAATCCCCACTCACCGTGGGCCCCCTCTTTTTGGCATGCTCTTTTTTAAAGACGTTTCCACTTGTGTAAACATTCATTTGTAGCAACAACATTGTCTTGTGACATGCTGCATTCTGGGGAAAGACTTCTCTTCAAGAATCTCTTTTCTCTTGGAAGCCCAGTGCTTCTCCAAGGGCTAGGAAGTCAGAAATGAGACCGCTAGTAAAGCTATTTCCTCTAGATGTGAAATCCTTGAGGCTGTGTGTGAGTCCAGCCACAGGATACTACAGCGTTTTTCAACCTTCTGATTTCCCACCCCAAGAGGCAATTACCTTGTCAATTTTGAAAGTTCTGGGTTGGAGTTTTTAGATCACTTGGCTTGCCATGCCCATGTGTTCAAAAAACAAATTTTGCACTGCAGTAGTAACTTTGCTGAGGAAGAGTCCCTGGGAATTTTGCAGTCAGATCCTGTGCTACATCTGTCAATAAGCCTGTGCACTGAGAGGACAAGTGAGATTTAGTCAAGATAATAGTTAGCACATGTGCATTAGAGACCTCATCTGCTGCTCCTTGCCTGGCTGTGGACCATAAGCAGGTGGTTTTATTCCCTTTCTTATCAGTGTAGTCTCAACTTTTCTGATTTAGGGTGGCATGCTTTGAGTGTTTTGAGGTTTGCTTCTAACTGAAGCTGCCTGCTTACTGAGTTGCCAAAATAATGATTCTAGCTGAGTATGTGGTTTAATAGATATTAACTCTTGGTTATCTTTCCTCTTTTTTCCCATAATTATGTCTAAACTGTGTAGTTCAATGCAAGAGGATAAACTAAGCTCCTGGAATAAAGTGTGCTTTAGTATTTCGGGAGAATTAAGTCAGTTTAAATCCCCTTTTCTGTCAGGTTTTCAGAATTCTTTAAGACTTCCTTCAGTGAACTTATTTTCTGATTATTTCATTTGCAAGGAATTTGCTTACTACCATGTAAATCTGAAGAGATATAGGGAAAACTTAAGGGATGATGTACTTTAACCAATAAACATTGGTTTGCTTTCCTTTTGTCAGCAGAGAAGCCTGGGAAAAAAGAGAAGAGATCCTATAAAACTGGTTTTAAAGTAGATATTAATTTCTATTTTACCTGTTCCTGGTAATAAAGTGTTGTCAAGTTTTATTGTATGAATGAGTTTTAGGTTTCTCACATCCAAGCTAGCTGTCTGTAAAGAAACCTGAGTAAGATTGCACATCATGAACTTCATGAAATCTTCTGTATCAAAAGCTGAGAAGGCGGGCACAGTGAGGAGACTGGATTTCCACTGCTGTTTTCTCAGGAGAAGCGGTAACTGATGCATTCACTGTTAATGAATAATAAAATAGAGCATAAGCAAAGACAAATGCTGCATTTAGAAGAAGAGAGTATCTTTCCTACATAGCAATGCACGAAAACCCCCTCTGAGCAGTTAGGGCTGTCAGTTGCAGCAGAGCTGTCCTGAGTGAGCAGTTTTATGTGTGCAGGACGTGATAATACCCCCTGGATAACAAGTTTTTCCCTCTTTCCAAGAGTAATCATCCCACTAGGTGACAACTCGCTAAGGAGTCCCTAGAGTCAGAGCCAAAGAAAGGCAAGGGAGAGCAAATTCATAGTTTTTCACAAAGCTCCATTTACTTCTTCTTTTTCTTATTAAAATTAAAATATTGATTTTATCTGAGTGCTTTCTACAGATCTCATAACTGGTTATATTTGTGAATTCAAACATGTGGCTCTTGATCCTGATTGTAAACTGAGTCACCGTTTTAGGAGCTACGATGGCTCACACAGATCAGATGATCCACCATTATAAAGCAAAGGGAAGAAGCCAGAGTCAGCAAGGTGTCTTGTTAGTGACCTATATTTCTTTATAAAATGTTCATTAAATTGCAATACTTCCTCATCAATTATGCAGATAAGTTTGGCTTTTAAAAGAGTCTGCAGCAAAACCAGAAAAATCTGGCAGCAAAGACAATTTGCGGGAGTTCAGAAAAACCCTTCTTGTTTCCTCCTTTGCTTCTTTCTTACACACTTATCCTTCCTTGATAAAGCTTTCCAGCACAGCATTGCTGGGAGAGCCATCAAGCAAAGCATTCTACAACCAGCATGAAGATTAGGGGGGCCAGCCAGTGAAATAAATATTAAAGAAATGTTAACATGGAGACAAGTGTGAGGACAAAAAATCCCACAGAATAAAAGGGTAGTCCAACAAGTTTTCTACTTTGCTCCAAATTTGACTTGGTATTTTTTCCTGGGGTGTCAAAACTACTATTCACAGAATCACAGAATTTTCTGAGTTGGAAGGGATCCAAAAGGATCATTAAGTGAATGGCTCATACAGGATCAAACCCATGACCTCACCATTACTGGTGTGAGCTTGGACATGAGAAGAAGTCTTAATCTTTCATTTTGTCCCAAAATGAAATCCTGACAGATATTGATGTGTGTGATGAATTTGGAGAGCTAAAATGGACTCTGGGTGCTCAAAGATGGACATTATTGGAAGGAGAGATGAACATACAACTTTTTGTATTGTTTTGATTCCTTTGTGTTTTCCAATATGTTCTGCAAAGAATGTTGTTTTATAGGTTTGAAACACAGGGTCCCTCTCTTGCCATGCTTACCCATGTGTCTTGCTGAGATGAAAGAAAATTGTAGGAGAAATGTCCTAAATAACAAATCTTTTCCAAAATGTATCACATCTATCCTCATCCAAGTGCAGTAACTTTCACAGTTCTGGATTAAAAAGGCTTGTCATTTAAAAATAATCGTATTGTTTCAGAAAACATCTTCCTGCTCCAAGCTCCATGCTGTCTTCAGGCATGTTCCCCCCATCATTTCAAATTTAATGTTAAAATTGAGGCTTATTTTTGTAAATGAATTTTTAATTCATTTTTGTCAACATGAGTGTTTATTTCCATCATTTTCTTTATCAGTTTATTTCCATGAATTTTCTTGCAAATTCACTAATCCAGAAAAAAAAAAGAAAGAAAAAAATAAAAGAAAAGAAACAAAAGAAAAGAGATAAAAAGGATAAAAGGAAAAAAAAAAAGGAAAGAAGAAAAAAAAAGTTTTATCCAAAAAAGCTTCTGTGTAAAATTGAGAAGATATCCCACTGAACTTGCATTTTGGCAGTCTATTGATTACATGCTTAGGTTCAAATGTCTCACCAAGAAACACAGATAAGATACTAAAAAGAAAACCTTTTCTATACATCAATTGGAGGATTGGCAGAATTGCTCTAGGAGTCGAGTATTAATCTTGGGAAAGCACAGGAAAGGTCTGGAATCTGTTCAGAAAATAAATATAATTTGCTGGTGTTTTAAAGGAAAAATGCAAAATTACAACAATGCTGATTAGTCAAAAGCAAGCTTGTAAGAACAACATGAAAAAATAGATCACAGCTCTTATTTCAAACAAGTTATACTCTAAAATCGAGGATTTAATTAATTCATGAAGAAAATACCATATAGTGATCCAAATCTCTGTACTCTTTCTGGAGAAACACGTGTATATATATCTCCAGACAGAAGAAAATATTAATTTTATAACACATACTTGGTGTATAAATGTATACCATATGCAATGATGCATTTAGTACATTTACTATATTACATGTCATAAAAGTGTACCGTAAGTATGTAGTGATATTTATTTAATTGCAAATACATAAAAGTGTGTAAATAGGTTCATCATTTCAAATACAAAAAAAAAATAATTGAAGTAATTTACAGAATTTTCATAGAATCATAGAATCATTTAGGTTGGAAAAGACTTTTAAGATCATCAAGTCAATCTAGGACCACTACCATATTCACCATTTGTCCTGGGTTGATGCTGAATTGCATCCCCATTCATCTGTTTAGCTCAGAAATGAGTTTTGCACCTTCAAAACTGGATCTGAGAGTGAAGGGGGGAGAAGGAGAAGCAGTGGAATGTCTGAAGTGGTTGTTTTCAAAACATGAAGATAAGAGTTTTCAGCCTTCCTTCACACATGGCCTGTGCTGTCTGCAGTGCCGACGGCTGGAGAGAGCTCTCCTTGGCTTTTTGTCAGTTTTTGGCTAGCTGAAGCAGAGAAGTTCTCCAGACTGTGGGTTTTTTTCCTTTTCCTTGGAACTGTTGGAATCTGCTCTGGACTGAAAACCCAGAGGAGCACCAGGAGCTCACACCCATGGCCCCCAGGCCTGGCCTGGCCCCGGCATTTCTCAGCGCCAGAGGGACTGGCACAGACTGAGTGAGCCGAGCTGTGACCCACGGGAGAGACCTTCTGGATTCGTCATCTCCTCGGAGCAGCGAGAGGTTTATTGTATGGTATTGTTCATTTGTTGTGCTGGGGAGTGCTTTGCCTGTCAAATAAACAGTTTTTCCCACTTCTCTCCAAGGAAATCTTTTTCCCAAACCAGTTAAGGGAGGGGCCGCTTAAATTTGTTTTCTAGAGGAACCCCTTTGGAGGTTTTTCTCCCAAATTTGCCCTAAACCAGGATACCGTTAAACTATGTCCTCAAGTGCCATATCCATAGGTTTTTTGAACACTTCAGGATGGTGACTCCACCACTTCAAATAGAAACATTTTTCAGAATAGTGTATTTGTAACCATAGCTCTTTGCAAATCAGATTGTGTTCTCTACACCTCATGTGAGTTGTATCATTTATGATGTTTTATTTATATGTGTAATTTATAAATTAGCAGTCCTAGAGGTGCTCTGATACCAGATAAAGGCACTAATGAAATAATAATTTCTGGTCTGAGCATCTGTTTTATATCCAAGAGTAGTGATATGAATCACTAGCCTTAAACAGGAACTTCATATACTATAATACACTATCTGAATTTAAAGGAATTACAGATTTTGTAACTTATCATGTCTTATGAATGCAATATGCTGGTGGCAGCGGCCAGTCTTTACACCAGTAAAAAGGGTGTTTTTTCTGCATTTACAGGTCATACTCAGCCTAACACAGATAATTTGCACAACAAATCCTGCTACATATTGGAAGGTTCTCCTTATTTAACCTGGTGATTTAAAATTCAATTTTTGCTGATGTGGGAAGAGCTCATTAAATTAAATTACTGGTCATCAATTTGAATACAGATTACACTTTCCCTTGATTTGTCTTGCACATACTATTTATTCAGTAAAATAAATTTAGGATTGCCTAAACTATTTGCACAAGCCTAGAATATGACTCAGTCATTTCTAATCAGTTTCTTCACATCCAAAAGAAGTTGTGTTATCTGTTTTCTGCCAAGTAAAGCATGCAATGTATCTCTGATGTACCCAGAATGTCCCAAACTGGCTGCCTCTGGGCAGAATCACAGATGTCATTTCCTTTCTGGAACAGGGATTATCCAAGCTGAGCCCATGAGCTCCCTGACCGTGGTCACTTCCATTTCCATGCTGTCTGACCCCTTTGTGATTCTGCCTTTCCCACAAAAATGACATCATCAGCTTCCTGAGAAGCTGAGGCAAGGTAATAATTTTATAGTTACCTAATGCTTACATTGTGCAGTCATGGTGGAGGCAATTATACACAATGGCCTTGCTGCTTCTTTCATTTTCTCTCTCTCTGTGTCTTGAGAACTACTTGATATTTGGTTTACTTTTTTGCAGCCTCCCAGTCTGCTTGTTTTGACATTATTCTAGCTTCATTTTTATGATTTGATATCCAAAATACACCTACATTTGTTGATAAATGTATTTTTCCCTTTCCCCAGGTTCTTTGTTCACTTGTAGTCTTTTTTTGAGGTAAGTATTTGGCCTAAAGCAGTTTAATTTGTGGTAATTTTTTGCTTCTTCTAAATAGAATGACCTTTCAAATTCAGTCCCTGAGCTCTATAGCCCAATTGACTTCATTCAATATTCAATCCACCTGCATACAAATTCATAATAAACTGTTTCAATAAATAGTTGTGATCCTGATGACAGGTGAACTCAATGGAGGAATGGTATAGGATGGTTGGAAAAGGATTCCGTCTGTCTTTCAGTTTTAAAAACATATCCCATCTATTGGTAACTTTGTGTTGCCAATCATCCTGAAATTAATTCAAGAACACTTTTTCAAAACTACAGTCTTTTCTGTTTTATTACAAATCTGCAGTACTTAAATGGTGAAATTCAGGGATTAGGTATAATCATGTATTTTTAAATGCATCTTCAACCACTTTTCATCCTCTGTCTTGGAGATTTCATCCCATGCTCATTTCCCTGCAGTATAATTGAAAGCAAAGAGCTGTACCAGTTTTTCTTACTCTGCAGTGGTTGTCAGTTTTCATACTGACATGCTTACTCCCGTCAGTTCTTCACCCTTACACCTCTGACAGTTCTTTTCAGCTCACAGTTGTGTCAGCTGGTGATATCACCTGGCCTCCTAGCACAGCTTGGATAAACATACTCCATGAAACAATGCTGTAGAGTGGTGTTGTGGCTTCATTTGCTTCTAGAGGTAAAGCACAGAGGTAAGAAAATGCAGATCTGGAGGTGTAAAAGGTCTCAAGAGGTTGATTTCAAGGGATTTTCAGCCCTCAGATTTAAATTGTCACAGGACAGCCTCAGGAGTTCTTAGGGACCCTCAACTACTGTCAGCAGCAAAGGCTCATGGGGCAAAAGAAGCAATCTTTGTGAATTTCCCCTTGTCCATCACATGCAAAGCCAGCATGTGCTTCAGTCCTTCTTGGCTGGAGGACTTTGATTTAAATTGGGTTTTCTTGGCGTAGATGGCACAACAGGCTATATCTGCCAGAGAAGCTGGTCTCTCTCTATGTTTTTGTTATCAGTGCCTAAGACTTTACTTTCATAATATTTTGCACCAGCTCTTTCAACATGTCTTTTGCTATGATTTTTGCTTGTAAACTAAAAGGCAGCATTATCATTTCTCCCTTTATATACAGTCTGAATAAGTCCATTTTTCCAAGTTAACGTTTGCTTTGATAAACTGAAGGCATTGTCCCTGTGGCTACAATAATACATTAAAGAAATAACCCAAGTTAAAAATAGACTCATGCAAAATAGTGTCCCAAGGCAAAGGGCAGGAAATTGGTTGCAGTTGAACTAATATTTCTCTTGAAATGATCTGTAGCTGCTATTTGCTGCACAGCTTCTGCTCATCCCTGGGCAATTCCAGATGCTTTTGGAAAACCCTCTCAAATTTCATGCTGTGCAGCCTATATATGGTGTGATTCCTCATGTTTGTAGCCCTTTGGTACAGAAGAAATGTGTGTCTTTATATGAGGGGAGTAGAAAGTGTCTATTGTATGAGATGACTCATTCACAGTATTTCCCCTTTGAGTGAAGAACAAGGGAAGTCCATGCCAAAACCGGGAATTTCCATTCAGGCTTGCAGTCTCTTTTCTCCTGGATGTTTTAAATAGATAACTGAGGGAAAATTAACACAAAAATACATGGATGGTCCAGTACAATGTAGACTATTATACAAGCTTGAAAAAATTTTTGGAAGTAGATATCATGTTCGAATACATAAATGAAGCTTGATTTGCTAGTTGATGCAAGATTATAAATGAAATAGCGATATTTACAATGTAGCCAATGTAAAACTTGTGGTAATAATAACTACTTTTTGCTGTAATAATAACTACTTTTTTAAGCTGATAAATATTTAAGAATTACCTTCTTGTTGTCTTTTTGTGATAATCACTTTTTCTCCACAGGAGATGGGTAATCCTGAAATCAATCTATTTACCAGTCTCTAGCATTTCAGCCTATAAAGCATTTTTAGTTTAAACTTAATCATTTTTACAATTCATGTGGGCATTATTTTACCTGGCTTTAGCCATCCATCCAGAAGTGTGATGTCTAACTACCTACAGGTACATTTGAACACCTACCTAAAGGAGACATTACTTAATGACTTGTTAATCTGATATCAGATTGCCCTATCATATATATCAGTCTGATCCAGAGGTGAAAGGCCATAAATTGGAATCTTGTACTTTGATAGAGAGTGTGATGTTTTCTGTAGATCATCCTGGAGGAACGTGACCTAAAAATCATTTTGCATAAGAGGTTTCTGAGAACTCATAGGCATGGTGAGACAGGCAGCCATCATTTTTGGATGACTAATGAAACAGATGTATGACATGTCAGAGAAAATTCAATGTATGATCAAGTTGTTATCAAAACAAGAGGAGATTGTGTTTATGCTAATCTAATGGATCTTCTGTTATGATATTCAAAGCTCTTTCTTCCTTGGAGATGAATTGACACAAAGTTCAATACTGTATAGGAGCTGGGCGGTTTTATCATGTGTGTAGTGAAGTTTCATGTCTATAAATCAGTTTATCTCTAAAATTTAACTTTTCTCTAAACTCAATGAAATGAAAACGAATGGGTTTACATGCACACTGGGAGTAGAGAAATTAAGAACAGACAGGTAATAAGAACAAAGTCCAAACCTACAG
>WAAG01046238.1:1191-13540 GCA_013390105.1 Tichodroma muraria
TCCATGAGAACTCGTGAGGAGATAATTTGAGGAACTAAATAGGAAAGGGAGAAGTAGGGGGGGAAAAAGAAGTTGTGCTGAATTCTGACTCATTCCAACCATAGGTGGCACCACAGACTGATTAATATTTCAAGAACATTGATTTTTTTTTTAAATGGAAAATGAAGATGTTACACTTATTTATATTAAAAAAACCAGCACAACCAAATTCCCCTTCTCCAATAAAAGGAGAGGGGTGGGTCGATGCTGAATTATCTTTAAAGTTTTTAGGCTTAAGTTGTCTCATCCCTGGAAATGTCCAAGGCCAGGCTGGATGGGGTTTGGAGCAGCCTGGGATTGTGGAAGGTGTCCCAGCCCATGGAAGCAGAAGATCTTTAATTCCCTTGCAACCCAAACCACTCTGTGATAGCTAAAAACCCACCAGGGGATATCTTATATAATTTCCACGAGTCATATTCATGCAGAATATTGCTGAACAGACTCATTTGTGTGGGATTTAGTCAGGACTAATTAATCTGGGATGCTCTGGGGTTAGAAGGATCCTTTGGTTCCACACTACCAAAAAACAGGCACCCAGATCTTAACTTGATTAATCCAATCATCTCAAGGCTCCTGCCACACTCCAGAAAATCCAAACTGCTGGAAAAAGCGCAGCATTTCCTCCCTCTCTCCCCAGTTTCCCCATTTTACTGAGACAAGAGGCACTCAGGGCTCACCCTTTTATGACTCATGGTGTCCAGAAAGAGCTTGCATTGCTTGTAGATGTCCTGGCCAGGCTTCTGGTACGTCCTGATGAATTCTATGAACTCCTTGGACACTCGGTCTGTCTCGATGCTGGCCTGCCTGTGGATGGAAGGGCTGGGAGCCTTGGCCTCCTGGATCTCTGCTGGCAAAGTTCAGGGCACAGATCAGTTTTTTTTACACTGATGGATGATTTCAGAAAGGTTTTATCGTTTCGAGTGGTTTCTTTTTCAGCTGTGCAGGCAACTGGTCATTTATTTCTCAAGCTTTGCCAGGGAAATGCTGGATATTATTCAACACAGCAACAATTACTAAACCCAACTCCAGGAAAACTGAGTATCCCACTGAAGTGGAACATTTAGAGCCACACCCCCATTCACACTAATGGCCCTTTTATATTAGAAGTGACTGCAACATAGGGCTGCTTTTGGGTTTTACAGTCACTGCCAGGTCAGACATCTCCATTTAAGGTTCCCAGCTGGGGTTCTGCAGATTCCTAAAGATAATGGGGTGGTTTTCCCACTCTCCCTGACCACCACACTCCTTGCACCAACACAAGTGGCTCCCAAGCAGCTCTGGGCAGTTCTGCTCAAGGAACATGCACTGCAAGTTGACAGAGCTGCATCCATGTGGTTTTTTTCCCCACAAAAACATCTGATTGTCCAAGTTCCAAGCTAATTGTGCTGCTCCAATACCTTCACCCACCTTTCAGCTTGCCAGCCAGCGCTGTTGGAAATGGAGGGATTGAATAGAGGTGGTGGAAATGAACGTGGTGAGAGGCAAGCAGCAGAGAGACAGAAAACATGAAAATATTCATGGTCAGCACGAGACAAACATGGCTTTCAACCCGAAAACACTTCACATGCACAGAAATCCTGCTTTCAACAAGCATGCAGAACTCCAAAGGAAAAAGGGATTAATATGTTTAAGTTGGTTTAATTTGGATTTGAGGGAGCTTAGTGGGGTTTTATTGGTTATTTGTTTTTGAAGAGATCAAGCACTGCAGAAAATCCAAAGCTGTGTCACCCGGTGAGTACCAAACTCTGCTGCTCTGACCAAAGCTCCACACTTCAGCACAGGGAACAATAACCTGGTCAGGCACCGTCAGGGCACCTCTGGTATTTCAGTGCCCAGAAGAGAAAAGGGTTTGCAAATATTTAAATTCCAACTGCAGCAATTGAGAGATAGAGAGTGCAAATCCAACTCCTTCCTAGTTACTCAGGGACACTTTTCCAGAGGGGATTTCCTTCCATTGCCTCTATACCTAACACTCACTGCACGAATCCCAAATCCTACGCAGGATTCCAGCTGAAGGGTGGCCAATAATTAAATTTGTCACATTTAACATCAGAGAAGCAGACAGCTTATTTGGAAATAACAAAGAAAAGGGCAGAATTATCAGGTATTTCTTCCATGATTAATCACTGATCTCATTTCACAGTACAGCTGAAGGTTTATTTACTTACTTCAACAATGAATTCACTCTTCTATAAAAATAATGAGCCTCATTTTACTATTTGACCTTAAGGAATTATTTTCTCAGTCACAAATTCAAACTAGATTGTTGTTTAGTTACTAGAGAGATGCAGCCAACCCAGGCAGATTAATATTAATTATTAAAAGTGAATGTTAATTAGCATGAACTGTCTTTCAATGAGTTACACCAAGAATTACTTGCAGTTGCAGCTTCATTAATCTCTGAGCTGGAACCCTGATTTAAGGAAAATTGATCTGTACTGATTACCAAGGGCTGCAGGAACAAATGAACTTCCAGCAGCAAGCTATCCTCAGGTTTGTCCTGTGTTCTCAGAGAATTCAGTCTAACTAAAAAGAAGCTGATTACAGCTGAGAAATTCCAACAAGTTAAAGAGAGCCCAGCAGAGGAAAATGCCAAAATGCCAGGAGCGAGCATGGGAAGAGTTAAGGAAGGATCAGCTTCACAAAGAATAAACATAATTAATATTTCAATCTTTCTAGAGGAAAGCCACTTGTCACAGCAGAACAGGAGCACTCCAGGGATTCACTATGGTTGTGCCATGGCCACGGAGCCCAGTCCAAGCACGGAATGTGGAACAGGGCTTGCCACCAGCTCTGCTACACACAGCCCTCCATCACCTTCCTGTAACTCAATAAACATCTGCACGTTTCTTTAGCCAGCAGAACAAGTCAGGATTGCAAACAAGTAATGGAGGATGAGTTCTGAAAGCTGTTTGCAACAAGGGGTTTGGTGTTCTTTTGGTTTAAATGCAGCCAGTGTCTCCTCTTGATGGGAAATTTTCTTCTTGGTTTATCTAACAAACATCTGGAGATGTTTTGAGAATGCCAAAGTTCTTGAAGTGCCAACTTCAGTGGTTTCAACTCATAATAATCAGATTTGTAACAGCAACCTGGAATTCTTTTTTGTTTTGTTTTTTTTAATAAAAACACAAAGCAACACAAGATCCAGCTAATTCTTAAAAATTCTTATTTTTTTGATCCTAACCCTAAGGTGGAGCTCAAAGAAGCTTCAGCTTTACTCCTATGACTCCAGGCTAAAAAGCAAAGGATTGGTTTAGAGGTTCAACATTACCTCAGGATGCTGGACTTGCTTTTTCTTTTTTTGCCATCTTCGTGTTGAAGAGCACGAGTTACAACTGGCACAACCCTAGTTTATGTTTAGCAAAGCCCAACTAAGAGCCAAGCTTACTAAAACCAGGCAGACAGCTTGCCCAGGCTGTGCTGCATTACCTTCAGAAGGGGAAGCCAGTTCCCAGGAGGGAGTAAAAATCTCCTTCAAATCCCTGAGAATGTTATCAGCATTTTTCTCCCTCCCAAGCTGTCCTTGCTTAGGGGTTTTCTCTTGAGCTGCTGAAATAAAAAGGCCAAAGCAAGCAGGGCACCGAGAGCAGGAGCGTGGCAGGACAGGTGGTGAAGGGATAAAAAAGAAAAGATGGAAAGTGAGAAGAATGAACATTAAAAAAAAAAAAAGGTTTAACACAGGTGAATGAATGCCTCCTGTAGCCAGCTGCTGCCATGCACCAGCACAACTCTAATCAGGAAAACGCTGAATTTCAAATTAAGGAAATGCATCATCTCTAGGGTTAAGACGGATTAATGTTGCTTTTATTTCTGGAATTCCTCCACAGAGCCCAGCATTCCCCAGTTCTCACCTGTGCAGCTATCGCTATGCAAAGCCAGCAGTGCCATTCACCATTCCTGCTTGTAACACATTCTGCAGAACAAACACCCAGCCAGCCACAAACTTGCTATTCCCAGCCCACACAAACACTGCCAGCCTCCCATTTATGTGCAGCTCAAGGCACCCTGCTCACACATCCCCTTCTTTCCTGTCAAAGTGAGGCACTCTGGCAGCATCAGCTGATATTTTATCTCAGGGTTTCTATCACACTCAGCCGCAGCAGTTTGTTGGGGTGACTGACAGCCAGCACCTTCCCTGCTGCTCTCTCCGGGAGGAATTCCCCTTCCAGCCCTAAATCCTGGTGTGGCACCGCGGCTGGCTCAGGAATTTCACCGGAATGTGTGCCAGAGGAACGAGGAACTTCCCCTCGGCAGTGCAGTGCCACCACCAGGAACACACTGATACTGTTCCGTGGAAGAACTGTAAAATCACACACAAGCACAGGTTTAGCAGTGCACTGCTCCATCTAACAGGTTGTTTGGCATCACTCACATTTCTCTGTGTTTTCAGTAGCAATCACTCTCCAGAAGCATCACTATTCCAACTTCAGAAAGTCAAAGCACAGAGCATTAATCTGCCTTTTAGAACAACACGTCTGTCAAAAATATTTCATTTTAAAATGTACAGAAGCATGAAAAGCAGAGTTACCCTTCTTAGCTCCTGCTCTGGAGGAAGCAGTGAAGAACTTCTTCACAGTAGTGACCTTTCTTGTTTTCTCATTGGTTTTCTTCTCCTCAAACTTTGAGAAGGTCAGGGACTGTGCCCCTTGGGTGCTCTGACTGCTGGCATAGGCTTCTTCCTCCTCACGCTGGAGCCTGGAGTTAGAAAAATACAGGTGTGATTTAAGGGCTCAGAAACAAGACAAATGAGCTGATTTCCTGTGCAATCATTAATTACACATTTGACACGTTAATTCTTCCCTCTGCCTATCTCCCTTCCCTACAGGACACCCACCCTTCCCGTGCTGCAGAGGTGAAAGCTCAGGGTTAAACAGTGAGGTCAAAAGGCAGGAGACTGAGGTTTAACCATGCTCACCTCCCCCTCATGTCACACTCTGCATTCTCTGAAGGCACAGGGGAGGATTTCCAGCAGCAGATTCATTGCCCTCCTCCCTGCCTCACACTGAGCTCCCCAACCTGTCAGCTCAGGCAGTCCTTCCCCATCTTACAAAAGCAAAATACCCTGTCCCAATCTCAGGGCTATTTTGGGAAATAGATCGTTGTTGTCATAATCACTTTGGTAATAAATATCTGCTTGGATGGATGAGGCAAAGTTTGAAAGACCAAGCTTTTAATCTGAAGTAGAGGAGGGAAAACTCACCAATCCTGCAACCTTTTTTCCTCCTGTGCAGGAGGATTCAAATAGGTTACATGATATTACCCTTCAAGATTCTGGAGGCTGAGCAATTGTCTTTAAACATCCCTGCAGCTCAGGATGGACCATAAATAGTCTGGGATCTGCAATCTCTTGAGGCAGGAATTTTATCTTATCAGTGCTGACAAGCCTGTCTCTTCACTGCAACAAACAATCTCAGCTTATCTTTAGCATCTCCCAGCTATTCATTAAAGAATTCCTTAAATACCTCACTTTGTTTTAGAGGTGATCCGAGACTGGCAGCATAATTACCTGCCCTAATAATAAAGTTTTTATTAACTGCTTAAGACATTTATGGCAGAGGAAAACAATGACGTGACCTCTGTGCTGCTGCCTCTGAAACCACATATTCCATTTTCAGGGTCTAGCATTTATCATACAAAAGAAAACTGGATTGATTTGCAGAAAATAAGAGATTAGACAATTACCTAAATTAGCAAAACTAAAGCTTTGGTGTTCTTGGGCTTAAGCCTGCAGTTTAAAAGAATGACCACAGATAAGAATAAAACCAGTTATTAATCAGCAACTGGAATGTAAAAACATGGTGCTGCCTATACCCAATAAAATAATTGCCATCTCCAGAGGGTATTTAATCAAAATTGTCCCTTTAACCCTTCTAACTGCTAGATAGAAAACCAGATCTGCATATGCAAATTAGGCCAAAGTATTCATTGGAAGGCTGGGCTCTGTTTACATTTGCTCCTTCCCAGATTTTCTCTCCAAACCTCTTATCCTAGAATGTCATAAATATCCATCTTTGCATCAAAAGGAGGGTTTGAATTCCTGCTGGAAAGGTCAAACTGGGGGATTTGTGATGAACCCGAGCCAGAGCAAACAGGACTAGGAAACAGGAGGCAGGAACAGAATTTGGTGGAGTCACCCTGAAGGAAGAGAGAAGGTTCTTTACCGCTCAGCCAGCTCCCAATCCTCTTGAATTTGCTTCTGCCTGGCCTTGTGGTATTCCTCCCTCCAGCACTTGGAGCAAAATCCCTGCCAAGCAGGATTGCCATAGTAACCACAGCCCTTCTTGCACAGCAGCTCCGACTGATCCACGTGGATTCCTCTGCGCTCCGATTTCAGGTTCATTTTCCTCCTGGCAGAAGAGGAGAAGGGTTAAAAGCACGAAGGTGGCAGCAGCCTGCTAGAACTCATTGCTTCTGAGGGTTTGCCTTTAGAAAGGAGTCACCTGCTTGAATTATTTAACAGCTCCTTAGCAACCGAATGAATGCCAGGGAGGAAGGGCACGCTTACATAACCCCAAAGCCAGGGGCAGCACAGACATCTTTGCAGGGCTGTGACCCTCACACAGCTCCAGAAAGTGGCCCAGGGCAGCAGTGACAGTCCCACAGCAAGGGGACAAAGGCCCAAGGCACATCTTTGTAGTGTCAGTCCCACAGCCAGAGCACAAAGGCCCAAGGCTCTGCTCTCCCCAGCACCTTGTTCTGACAGCCAGAGGCACAAATGGGGGAAAAAAAAGAAATCAAGTTCCAAAAACCAACAAAGGGAGCACATAGAATAAATTGTGTGCTGAGGCTGCCTGCACAGAGCCACACTGGTGAGGCTTCAGGGATCTTGGGCCTCCAAAAGTGTCCCCAGGGCCCAGTGAGGAATCAGAGCTGACCCAGAGTGGGAACCCCAGACACAGAGGATTTCAGGCTTTCTGTGCTGACAGGGGCTGACCCTCAGACACACACTGCACTTGACTGAGGCCATGGAAAAGGCTTCCAAAACTGGCTGACAGCACTGGGACTGTGAGTGTGTAGTTGAATAGAAGTGTGCTGTATCACAGGGCGGGAGATTTGGAATTTAAGGTGTGGGGATGTAACAAGATGGAGGGATTAGGGTCTAGGTCAGTCCTTCTCCTTCTCAAGTCTGGGGGATTTTGTGTGATTGGCTGAAAAAGTCCACAGCACAGAACACGGGTGGTTAGTTACTGGGTTAAAAATGAATTAGTTGGCATCTCCTAATTGGGTAGTTCAGGCCTAAAAAGACCTTGAAGGCAGAACTCGGGGCACCATTCCCACTCTGTCAGCTCAGTGTGTGGAGCACTCCCGCTCAGCGAGGCCGACACTGAGAGAAGAAACAATGAACACCCAACCCTGAACAGGAATTCTGTCCCCCACGCTTTTAATCCCGACCCTGAGAAGAAGAATAAAGCCAAGGGGTTCACCTCACCAAGCTGGGCACATCCCCACGTGGACAAGGCACATCCCTATTTCCTCCAAGTTCTGCTGGAGTTAAACTGCACAGCTCCGGGGGGTTTGTATTCAGTGACTGCAACAAAAAGATTCTCCTGCCCACAGCAGCACCCTGCCAAGCCTGTCTAGGAGTCAATTTTTATTTTTTTTTTTTGTCAGTGAGCAAACCATCCCACATCCCAGCTCTCTGCTCCTAATGGGAAAGGTGGAGTGGTTTTAGGAGAAAAGCAGCACAGGATCACCTGTGGCAGCAAGGCTAAGGCGTGCCTATTAAAACACTGACATTTGGAGTGCAAGAGGGACAAGCAGGGACAGCAGAAATAGCACAGCAAGGTTTCCTCCAGTAAATCCAGCCCCTCTCCTTTCCTGCCGTTCCAGAGGTGCCACGTATGGAAAGCGAGAGGAAAAGGGATTTTCTCAAACTGAAGAACATCAGTAACTGAGTCAGAGTTATCTTCTTTTCCCCTGGATTTCCACCCCAAACTCTTCTCTGGATCACCCAGCAAAAGATGGAACATGCACAAATGTCACTGGGAGTTTTCTACTACAGGAATTTCCAGCTCTTTTGTTCCAAGCTCAGTTACGCAGTTTAAGGGACTGATAATGTCTAACATTTCCCATTAATCTAATCAAGTTATTTTAAGCAAAGTGACAGGAAACACACGATTTTCTCTGAGGGGGGAACAAATTAAATATTCCATCTTATCTACGTAAGTATTAAGACTTCTCCCACTTTCCTATTTTTGAAAAAAATAATGACTTTCTAAAAATAACCTAAAAATAGTTTCATTGTGGAGACATGCATATTAAGGGAATCAATTGCTTAATGACATAATTTATAGCTACGTGTTCTCATTTTTAGAGATGAGAAAGCAGCTGAATACTTTTTCTTTCCCACTGAAAAGTCTGACAGACAAAATTGTGCTGCTGCAGAGCAAAGTGGGAAAAAAAACCCCCAACGATATTTTAAATATTTGAGAGCTTTACTTCATTCCCGTATGCAGAAATAACCGAGAAACATAAATATGTTGCTTTCACAAAAATTTTTTGGTTTCATTTCCTGACTTCTCAAGGAAGGTCTGTGTGGGAGCTCCTGGCTGCCAACGTCTCCAAGCTCAAAAATTAAACTTTCAGTGTGTGTCAGCTGCACTGCACAGCCTGGGCAGGAATCACATTTTGGCAGGATTTGCACACTCAGGCCATTCCCAGAGCATCACTCATGTCCTTGAGCAACAATTCTGAAAAGAAAGGGGAAGCAAAAGCCTGAAACTCTTCATTGATTCAAGTTTCAAGACCACTTCCTAAAAGCAGAAGCTGCAGCAGCAATTTGGTCAGAGGCCTCTATTGCAGGTGCCTGTCCTAGAAAAAGGTGCTTTGAATTTGCATCAAATGTTTAATTGCCATTAACGTGAAGCTGATCAGTCAGTGTTTGCACTGTAAACCTCAAAGACACAATAAATAAAAACATTCTCATACCACAAACTTCCCAGAAATTTTACAGGGATCTCTGTCACCCGAGGAAGTAAAACTATAAAATCCTGTCACCCAGCAAAACAGAGTTACAACTCTGGAATTGCAATAACCCCAAGAATTCAGGTGTCTGTTCTTACTCAAAAGCACCATATTCCGGACTCCAACGTGAAAATTAAAGGAGTGGAATGAAATACCTGACCCTGCTTCTCTCCCACCCCAACACCTGAAACCACAGCACGGTTTCTCTGCCACCGGGGCACTTCCACCCCTCCACGGAGAGGCACAAAACCCATCTTTGTGCCCACAGAGCTTCACCCCCGCGCTGCCCCCGTCCCCCCGGGCACCCTGCGTGTACATCACACTAACAATAAACTTCTGCTCAGCTTCACTTTATTCTTAAAAACAAACTTCGTGCCCAGCAGCTTCGCCCAGAGCGAGCAAAGCAGGGCTGGGAAGAGCTGCAAAGCCAAGGGCCCTGCCCTCGCAGTGCCACCAGCTCAGGTGTGGGGACAAAGGGGTCACCCTGACCCACAGCAAGGAGTCACAGGCTGCGCACGAAGCTGGCGCTTTCCGCTCCCTCCGCGCAGAAAAGGCCGCTGCAAAACAAAACAAAACAAAAAAAAGAACAAAAAAAGAAAAAAAAAGGGAAGTTTCCCAGCGGATTTTTGCAGGTCAGCATTAATGTGTTAATGAAGAGAACAACTCGGGTTTTGGTAAAAATGAACGTGGGGGAAAAAAAAAAAAAAAACCCTCTCAAATTAATTTTCGGCAAGTAATTCACTGCTTACGTTATAATCTTACATAGTAAAAGTGTTTTGTTGGAACGGTTGAGTGCCCAAAATGCTTTTTCTCCCCTTGCTCTGTTCCCTTCTCTCCCTGCCACTCCAGCTGAAGGTGATCTCCTCATCCAGCAGTCACCTCCTCGGCGTTTGCAGTGTCACACCACACATCCTGCATGCTCACATCTCTTATTTTCACTCCTGCCCTGAACACATGGCCTGTGCAAAGCTCATTTCCAACACAATTCAAAGAAAAAAAATCAAATTTGTTGTTTTTCTGGAGAGCAGGCAACTCCAAACGCCTTTACACCACCTGCCTACTGAGATGTCAGACAAATATAAGGAAGGTAACAAACCTCCACGTTAAAAAAAATAAAAATCTAATCCAGAAGTACAATGAAGTACCAGAAGATCATAAATAACATTCACTAGTACAATTTGGAGAGGTGCTTTGCACCAAACATCCCTCCTTGCATCTCCTGTATCCCAGTTAAAGCACCACATCTCCCTCCCAGGAGCAAAAATTTAATGTAATTTAAAATATATTCATCCACTGCTCTGCTTAGTGAGTGTTCCAAAAGGCTCTGCTGTGAATATCATCAGGGAAGGCAGAAATGACACCTCACAAACTCCACGGGACAGAACCTTCTTCTGAGCATTTCTGTGCCAGGACCAGACCTCACCACACCTTAATATCTGTGTTAATCAGCAACACCCCTTTGAAGAGCTCAGAAAAAGAATGGGCTCTTAGATTTACTTATTCATTTATAAAATGCCTCCACTTAAAGTTACTTATTTGCAAGGAAAAGCTTCTGGTCTCCCACTCTCCATTGAAATGGAAAAATGAAATCACCCAACTCTTTTCTGTGATTCTTAAAGTGCACCTCACACCCCGTGGGTGGCTCCTGAGGGATTTATTTGGGATAATCACAGCCTGCAAAGGTGTCCCATTGCTGGCTGTGGACACCAAAATGCTTACTGCCCCAAGAATTCAGTCTGAGCCCCCATGTTCTGCACGTCCAGCTTTATTCTTCCAAATTTTACTGAAATCAAAAGGAAAGGAGGCCTATGATCCATATTAAATCAGATCTATCTGCAGGGCTGCACATCAAAGGTCTCCAGTGACAGAACAGATCTGCTGCAGCTTTTTTAGAGCATCTTGCAGTAGCTTTGTTATGATGAAAAAAACCCACCAAAGCGCTGTGGTTTAATTCAAAATTAGCTTTCTATTGGCATTAATGCAATTTATTCTGAAGCTTCCAAAACACATCTCCTTATCAACACATTTTTCTTGCTGTACCCACACTTAAGATTTTTTTTTTTTCCCTTTTTATTCACCCGTTTAGAGCAAACACCTTTTAAGAGGGGCAACACCAACTCCGAGACTTCCCATGCTTGCTCACACCCCTCCAATTCTTTCCTGTCAAAGTCTGTCATCCAAGAAGAACCCTCCAACAAAACTCAGGTCTCCCTTCAGGAAAGGGGACTCGCGGGCTGCTTTTCAGGAGGGGCAGAGCAGCTGCCAGCCCCCTGAGGCTCCGCGAAGCTGGAGCTGAGAGCGCGGTGTGCAAACGCTGCAGGCTTTCAGTCACCACCACCAGGAACCCAAACCAGTAAAACCCAGCTTTTCTGCAAAACACTCCGGCTGAGAGCCACCTCACTTTCCCTGTCACGCACTTTGGAGCGCCTCTGAGACAACACAGAGAGGGTTAAGACACAGGAAACACCGATTTTGCTCCAAGCCCATAAATCCCAAGGCCGTTTTTGCCAGTATTCCACGAAGGGGAAGGAAGGAGCAGCAATCGTTCCTCCAGGACTTCGCACCTTTTGTAGCTCAATAACAGCAAAATTCTAATTTTCACACGGGCCAAGTTCCAAAGATAGCCAGAAAAATGCATATTGAACGCATTAAATCAGGTATCAGTCACAGCAAAGAGCAGAGGCATCCTCAGCTTTTACGTGGTACCAAAAAAAGGGCTCCTCCAACCCTAACTGGCTCCATCACCCAGGGCTGATTTAATGCACACATGAAAGACTAAACCTATGTAACACCTTCTTTCCAGCAAGAAACACGAGAAATTCTCACAGCACAAAGACTCCAGACACAGCTTTGGCTTGGGGAAAAGCACTGGGTGAGAAATGCCTCAGGAGCAGCAGGGATTTACCACGGGCAGGCTCCAACACCCCCAGCTTGTTTTTCTGGTTCTTTTCCACCCCCCTGCCTTGCCAGGGATGGAGCAGGCAAAATTATCTGTACCTTTATTATCAGTGCAGATTGTGAGGAGGTATCAGCTGGGTCATAAACTATTTATTANGTTTTTTCTTCCCCCCCTAAAATTAAATTTTCTAAAAAAAAAAAAAAAAAAAAAAATTAAATTAAATATTGGCACAAGCATTAGCAACAACCTACAGCAGTCTTTTCACTGGGCTGAAGCAAATGTGATTCAGCTCTTCAAAAGTCACTCTAGCACTTAATGAACAACTTGAATTCTTCTAATTCAAAAACATCAAAGTGCCCCAAAGAGTGTTCACAATGAACTCACTTCAAAACTCTGGTCATTCCCAGAAATGGAATTTTAAAGCAGGGGAAAAAAAAAAAAAAAAAA
>WAAG01046238.1:31459-47489 GCA_013390105.1 Tichodroma muraria
TCGGCCCTCGGTGCCGCGCAGCGGTAATGAGCCGGCGTTAAATTAATGAGCGGCCGCGGGAGCTGCGCGGCCGCGCTGCCCTCAGCCGGCACCAGGGGAGGCCCCGGCATGGCGTGAGGGAAGGAGCGGGGAAATCCTCGTTCCTCAAGGCCCCCGGGAGCGCTCGGCACCGGGGCTTTGTAATCACCCCAAGCGGAGCAACAAAGGAAGGGAGCAAAAGTAAAACTCTGCCGGCTCCGGAATCCGAGCAAATACAAATATTTTGGCACGAACTCCTCTCAAAACCAGTGGGGAGGTTTGAAATCACATTCAGCACCTTGAACCACCGAGGGGAGCAGAAACTGAGACACTACAACCATCCCAAAAATACCTTATGGGAATAATCATGTTCCACATTGTATCCTACAGCTCGAAACTTCAGGATACAACTCACAGCAGCAGCTTCCCCCCGTAGAACATCTCTGAACAAAATTGGTTTTGAGGAACAAATTTAAGAGTCTACAATTTACCTACTTCTTCCTGTAGTAAACAAGTCTCACGTTATACCTTTCAGTGGGACACTCCTATTTAGTATTTCTTCATCACCCAGCTATTAAAAGCAAAAAAACCCATTAAATTGCAAGCCCTAAAATAAGATCCAAACCCAGGACATGAGATCATATCTTCCCTCACATCAATATCTTGAATTGTAACTAACACATCAATATCTTCTATTATTTAAATCTTAAGCTGGAAGCAAAACCATTAATTAATAAATAAATAAACAAAAATCACATTTAAAGCATTTATTTTGAAAAATAAAATACAAAAGATCATTGAATTGTAATTGTACATGTAATTTATCAACTTTTTTTTTTTTTTAAATAAAAGATATTTAACATTTTCCACATATGAATAAAACAGCTGTTCCACCAGAAATCTTTCAGGACAAGCACAGACCACTCTTGAAAGCTTCGTACATTTAAAATCAAACTGCTACAAGAAACAAAAAAAAATCTTTGAAGATGGAGCCCTGTAATTAAAACAGAGGAGCAATTTCAGAGACAGGCATTGCTTTTGCATTTTTTCAATACCTTAAAAAAGTTGTTGTGCGAATGTAATGCAGTTCTACGTTAACATCAGTGATATTTTTTGTTGTTTTTGGTTTTTTTAGCAGGATTACATGCACTCACAACAGCAAAATCTGGAACAAAAACAGGATGAAAGAAACAGGAGAGAACATTCTGAAGAGAGCAGGCCATGAGCAGCACACCTCTGATCCCAGGGGGAATGGCCTGAGGGATCATTCCCATGGAAAAGGCAGCAGTTATCACCTAAGGAAAAAGAAATAAAGTTAACTTGGAGCTTTCCTGGTAATATTCAGCTTTTTATCTTAGACAACATTCTGGAATTACAAATAATTCAGAATTAAAGCTGCTGTTGTCCCAGCAGGTGGAAAGTCACTGCCAAGACAAATCCCACTCCTGTAAGGAATGTGGCTGCTTTGTCCATCCTTTATCATTAGACACACTGCTTGGAGCATAGAGCAAAAAATAATACATTGATTTTCCACTTACATCCCAAACCCTTGTGACCCAGTGGGAAGTTATGCTGGGAAGTTCCCAGTTTGGTTTCTCAGAAACTGGGCAGCAGCTTTAGACAGAAACATCGCAGGTTGAAATCCATTTTTCAGAGCTAAGTGGCAAAATGTGATTGATGCTTTAGTCATTTTTAATTGAATGTGTGAAAAGATGATGGTTTCTCTATTGATTTCACAGGGAAGGCCTGCAATTCATCTCTGGGAAGCTTTTAGAGCCATTATTTCTACACAGAGCAGTGCTTTTGGCTATATTTAGGGTGTTTATATTTATGGCCACATAAGGATCTATTTTGGGGATATTTGTAGGGCACATTGCTTTGGGCTATTTTTAAACTGGATTTAAATTTTGCCATCTTTTGCTGTCAGGCCAGAACATCCGATAGCAGGGCTGACAAGTAAAAATCCTGGATTAACACAGGAAATCTCGCATCACACATTCCTTAACTGGTGTGGAATTTACTCAGCTCCCTGCAAAATTTTGTCACTGTTTATTCAGTGACTAAAATGCAGCTTTTTGAAAATACTGGCTATGAGATGTTAAACCAAATATTACAAACCAGCTCATCTTTAGCAGTTGCCTTTAAAAAGCATATCTTTATATTTATCTTACCTATGGAGTTACAAAAGTTAAACAAAAATCAAATTAAGAGCAACAAATGAGCAGAACTGCAACGCTCTTTTATTACCTATTACCTTCTGTGCAAGAAATGTCCATTTTATCTTCTATTCCATAGGTTCAGTCTGTCAAAATAATAATTAAAATTAGGTTAGCTATTTTACATTCAAGGACAAAAATATCATTATCAATGCTTGCTCTCCAAACCTTTGAGCTGTTCAGTTAAAGGAGAACACTATCAGCATCAATTTGATCAAGTTTTTATAGTTTAAGAAATATTCTTTTACTCTTTCACAGGGCTTATTTTTGTCTTTTAGATTGTCTTCCTTTGCTATGGATAAATCTGCTCAGATTTTTGGTAATTACTGTATTTAAGCCAAACTAATCATATAAATCCACCTCCTGGAATTTAGCAGGAACCTCCCTACGCTACGGAGTGAAGAAGGAATTTATCAGTCAGTGGCCCAGGCTCTTTTGGGTATCCCAGGATAACTGAAAACCACAACCAGCACAATTTAACTGTCACTGTATGCAAACAAAGATTTAAAGGATTTAACCCAGGATTTAATCAAAATCAAGGATTATTTTTTTTTGCTAGCACAGAATCTATACACGGTGTGCTCAGTTCTGAAGGATCTCCCTGCATTTTCCATAAACCCTTCTCAGCAATATTCCCCCTCCTGTTAAGGCACACCCTACTCCTGCAGCTCCATCTGGGGCTAATCCCGCAATCCCACCAGCAATCCCACGTGGAAGCCCCAGGAGTGACCCCAGCAGGCTCCTGTGGATTCAGCAGCACACACGGAGCAGACACTCAGTGACAGGGACAACGCTGGCAGCAACAGGGCTGGGATGGCTCTCCAGAGCTGAGCAAAGCGGGAGCACTGAGTGATCCAAGCAGGCAAACAGCCAGGAAAAAGCCAAGCCCACGTTAGAGATCACACAAAGGCCGCTCAGAAAGATTTGGTGGCCACAGCAGGGTTATTTTCTGAAAACATGGAACACACACTACAGCTACGCCACTTTACTGATCCACGTTCATTTTATCTTGCCACGAGACTTCCTTTCTACTGTCTTCTTTGGCTGGAACAAAAGAAATCAGTTTTCCTTTTTAATCAAATCATTTTTATTTGAACAAATGGAGAAGTCAAAATGCTTTGTCTGTGGTAGATTCCTGGGTGTTTTTAACCTGTCCCATCCCTGGCAATGTCCAAGGCCAGGTTGGACAGGGCTTAGAGCAACCTGGGATAGTGGAAGGTGTCCTTGCCCATGACAGGGAGCAGAAAAAAATGGGTTTTAAGGTCCCTTCAACCCAAACCATTCTGGGATTTTACAGTTCTGTGATATCCACAAGATCCTACAGTTTGAGAGCTCCACAATAAAGGGTTTTCTTTCTGTTTTTTTGCAGGTCCCTTAGGGAGCTGATGACAATGAACAGCATTTGGGGGGTACCAAATTGTGAATTTTCAGTAAAACCTGAAGTTCCATAGCACACTTGACTGCTAAATCAACACCACCCCTATCCATGGCTGCGTTTGTTGACTTTGGTAACATCCCTATTTATTTTAAAAATCTCTCAGTACTTATAACTCTGCCCTCTGGACTAGACTTGCTTTAAACCGAGATAACAAAAGATCAAGCTCCTCTACAAGAAACAAACTTTGCAGTTTGGTCCAGGAAAGAGGCTCAATTTTTCCTTCCACTTCACAGCAATATTCAGGCTGAAAAAACTCAACTCTGGAGTTACACATGGATTCAGTAGAGGTTTGGGATGCTGAGTTCTGGATAATCAGCAAATCTTGCCATCAATCAGAAAATCGAGCTCATGAAGAAGTGGTTTATAAAGGCTGTTTGAAATCATTTGCTGATACACCCACAAAAAGGAAATTAATTCAATACTGTACCTGTGGCACTTCTTTGAGGAAGTCAGGAAGCTGAAATTCACCTTTAAAGACCTGGAAAGACAAACAAAAACTTATACTGCTCAAAGCCCTCATTCAGTGTTGTTTGAAATGCTGAAGAGCTTGTTAAGGGAAAGAAAAAAAAAGAAAATTAGGCTTTTTTGTGTTGTTAGCATCCACTAATACTAGAACATTAAATATTTAGACAACATATTGTCTTCTCTCTAGAGGATAATTTCTAAAAGCTCTTTGCTTCTGAGAATAAACATTCCAAAGGGCAAAAAAAAAGTATTCTGTTTCTTTTTTTTTTCCAAAACAGAAGTATACTTGAAGAATTTTACCATCCTGTCTACTGAAGCATAAGGACTGATCACCCAATGTCATGACTGTGGCCTTGTGTAATAACTCCAAAATAAAAATCAAAAAAGGGCACAAACCTATTTGGAAAAATTCCCAAAAGCCACGAAATGGAAATGGGGCTCCTCCAAACCTATTTGGAAAAACTCCCAAAAGCCACGAAATGGAAATGGGGCTCCTCCAAAGCCTCGCTCTGAGCTGCACTCCCTGGCCTGTGTCAAAGGACGGAGCTCCAGGAAGTCAGGGGATTTCATCACAATTTTCTCTGCTCTCCTGTGTGCAGATGACCAGAACACAAAGCCATGCCCAGCCTGTCAGTATTCTGCAGTGGCCTGGGACTGCAGCTGAGTCAGCTCTGAATTTCCTGCCCAGCAGATCCCGCGACTCGTGGGATGGATTTGGGCCTGGATTCCCAAATCCCAATCCATCCCTGCAATCCAAACCACCGGGCTTCACTGAGAGCAGGAATTACTGCACACACATTGTGGCACTCTGAGATCCCATGGTTTAGATAAAATAGGAACAGCTCTCCTCTGCATTCAGCCAGGGGCCACTGGCATTCCCATGGGAACGTTAAGGAAAGTCACCCTGGGCAGAAATTCAGTGTGTGGCTATTGGAGCCTTGCTCCACTATAAATATTTATAAATCAAGGAGAGGATTTCTCATTTTCTGCTTTTATCCAAACCATTAAAATGCAGGCCGTGTCCTGGAGAACAGGAATGGAAGTTACAAAACAACATTGCCACAGCAAAAATGTTACAGAATAACCTCAGCAAGGGCCACAAGGAAAACCAGGATTTTTTCTTAGGTGGTGCTGATGCTGGAAGGAACAGACAGGAACCTTGACCTTTCCTGGAAATTCTTAAAAACAATTAATCCTGATGGTGACAGCACTTTGTGACTGATTCAGAACCAGAAGGACCAAACCAGAACCCTCCTTTCCTCCTCCTTTAATTATGACTCAGTCTAATTTTTATATTGCACACCTAGATTTGTTTCTGCTCTGGAAACTTCACCTTTGCAGAAACAGCATTCACCCCTAATAAACATCTAACAGCAGATAGCCCAAACCAGCAATATTAAGAATAATGTCACTGGAAAACAAATGTTTTGAGGGTATTTCATATCATACTCACATGAAAATATCAGCATTTACGCAGCACAATTTACCAATAAATCTAAGCAGTGGCAGGGCCAAAATTAGGTTTAACACACAAATTTTGGTTCAGAACTGACATTACCTAAGGGCTGGTTTTGTCAGTAGGAGACTGCATAAAAACTGTTTTAAAGTAGTTCCAAAAATATAAATGGTCCCTTTTGAATCAAAACCCAGGGATCAACAGCAATCCAGAAATTGTAAAAAACAATGACTCCATCTGCAGCCAAAAAAATTAAAGAGGCTTTAGATTCCAAACTGGTTTCTGACCAATCTGTAAGTGTAAAAGACATCACTCACAGTGGCATTAGAGAGACAGAAGCAGGATATTGGAATTACTTCCAGTCTAAGCAAGAATTCAATAAAATTGAGAAAAAATGGGGTTTACCATTTCTAAGGGAATTATTTTGCAAGTCCAAATGGAATTCCAGAAGAGGGGGATCTGAAGCCTGTGTCAGTTCGTTGTTCAGTGTTGGCAGTATTCAAACTGCTCTATTAAAAAACCAAAATACATTCTTATGGCCAAACTGGATGGATTTCTATATAATAGAAAACAAGTTTCACATCCAGTTGCCTGAGAAAACCCCTTTAAACACACAGGGAGAGCCTCAGAACAGAAGTGTAACCTATAATTCTCTTTAATAGAAGATTTAAGCATTTCTTCTCACCCACTTTCCTGTCTGCTTTGGAAAGAGTCCCATTATATTTGGTCAGATCCAGTACACAAAAATATTGCTGTTTTTTTTTTGTGTGTGAAAGTCACCCTGCAACCAAGTGTGCATGTGCTTGGTAAACTTTAAAACATCCAAGTTGCAGAGTATAAGGCTGTTGATGTTTAATTGTAAAAGAAACAAAAAAAATTAAATAAAGAACACTGGCAAAACCAGAGCTGAGCCCCTTCCTAGAACCACTCCACAGGTACCCTCATCTTTCAGATTTTCCTGAACTTCTAAGGCAGCTTTAAAGGTTTACACAATTCTTCACCTCTGCTGGACCTGCCAAGGAAGGGCCATGTGAGATGTAAATGTTTACCCAAGAGGGACAACACAGAGAGCAGGATCTTACACAGGCCTAGCAATGTCTGCCAAAAGGCAGCTTGCAACCACACCTCAGTGTGCATTTGGGTTGGTAATAACTCTCTTTATGCATTATTAATCATATTTATGCAGAGTTAAGGGGGTTGGGGGTTGTTTTTCTTGTAAAAGTGAGATAGCAGCACCTATGCAGCTGGGAATCCACATGCTAGAAGTAACACCCCCTAAAGGAAATACTAAACAAATTTAGAGGGCACTGAGAAAGTCTGTGCTGTTGTGGTCACAAGAAAGATGGAATAATCCACAGATTTTTGTTTTAAATAGCAGAGAAAATGCCCACAAAGCCAAATGCCTTTATGATCAGGTTAATCAGTGAAAATGGAGATGCAGGGCCCTGAGCAGCTGGGCATTCAAACACCTCTGACAGCACAATTATCCTCATCCCTAAGGATAAATACACTTCTCACCTTTATCAGAGATTGCCCTTGCCCTTAAAATCTCAAAGACAAACTTCTGAAATCCTGGTTGTCATGGATGTTTTGACTCTGAGCAGGAGACGGTTCCTCACAATTTAAACCAGGCAGGAGGCTGGAGTGAGTAAACTCTGGTTTTATCTCTAGATATCGCCATCAGCTGAACATAAGCCAGAGCTGCAGAACAGCTTTGGGCTGTCAGTACAAGAACCACTGTATTTGAACAGTCCTGGTGAAAACCACAGCTCTTCCCCTGGAATTCTGTAACTTGCACCTCTGGATCTCTCCAGGACAGGGAGCACAGCTCCATGAAGAAGTTAAAAGAACTTACTGGAGTGTGTATTCCAAGCATACAAATTTATTTAGTGGGAAGGACGTGCCAAAGAAAATTTGATGTAATTCACTACAGATGGGAGAGGAAAGCACTGTGCCAACCATAACACAACAGTGCAGCTTCTCCTGGGCAGGAGGCTCTGCAGCTGGGGCTGCTCGCTCTCCTCTTCTGCTGGGTTCTGGCAAACTGCAGAAATTCACTTTTACACGATCCCACAGTACTGATAAGGACATATCACACGCTGTTCCAATGAGGAGTGAAGCGCTTTTGTATTTCACCCCATAGAGACCAGGCTACCAGCTCACAACTTAAATTATTTGCATTTTCTGCATAATTTGCAGATGAAAACTTAATTTACTTCAGGATGTTGATTTCCTTTCTGCTCAGGATGTGTAATTTGTTCAAACTCTAGGGGGGGAACAACAAGTAATTATGTATCTGTAAGGAAGGAAACCTTGCAGCGATAAATTGACAGATCAGCAACAGAATTACAAGAAAACCACAACATATGCAAGAGAAGGCAAAATCCCCCTCCTTGGAGAGGTCACATGCAGAGAGATCTGCTGAACAGCACAACCCTGGCCAGACCTTGCTCTCTCTGCTCTGCATTCCTTAACTGAGACAAGAGAAACTGTCAGAAAAGATAATATAGTCAGGCTTAACAGAAAACAGATAAACAAAAAGTTAATGGCTTCGCTAGTGAAAACATCAGAAAAATCTGTTACACTCGTGGCTCGCCCAGTGCAGGTCCTGTCAGAGATGTTGGGAGGGCAACACAACAAGGGATGAAGCTCCCTTCATGCTCTGTTAGCTCCTAAACAAAAGCAGAGATGTCAAAGTACAAACCCAGGTTGTTTCTGGTTATTTTTGGGCCGTGCTGCAGGAGCACAGAAACCAAACCTCAGCATTTCGGTGTCCTACACAGGTAACAGGCAAGTGAAAAATCTAAATTTAGCAGAGAGCACTGCTTCCCTTGCATTACCTACAAGGAGACAGCATTTCTAATTTAAGCACTGTCCTTTAGCTGGAGAAAATCATCATTTTGTCTCCAGACTGAAAAATAAAAAAAGATATTTAAGCTGTTCATATGGAAGTCACCAGCAGGGGACAGAAAAGGAGAAAAGAGGAATAAAGAACAGCACTTGAGTGTTCAGAAAGCTTAGGAAAATTAATATTTTGCACCACAGTAGCCATCCCTTTCCATTTTTCTCCAATACCAGCCCTTATTTTAGGAATTTTTACACTGCTGGTTCTCACTTTCATGACTAAGAGCAGCAGCTTTAAATTGCTGAGCATTATTTTCACTGTTAAGTGNTCCAGATATTCTTACTGTGCACTGAAAAGCAATTCTGGAAAGATTTTCTTTGGCCAGCTTCACCCACGTTTCATATTCCAGATATCCAGCACAAAACTCTGTGAAAGGCTATCCCAGGTGAAGAATTTTAAAGAAAGCAAGAGCAAAGGAAGTGCTACAGAGATTTACAAATTCTTATTTCATTTGAAAATTTCATTCATTTACAAATGTTCCTGTGTGCTCACCAGCCCAGAGTACACAGGAACACACCTCACTTGCCAAGTGCCAGCTCCAAAAGGCTGGAAAAACCCGATTTATTTATTTTATCCATTTAAATAAATGCTTTCTTCTCCAGGCTGCAGCAGCTAGGAATATATTAGCACAGGTTCCTGGAGGGGAAAGGAAACCCCACAAGAGCTGTCCCTGATGGGCCAAACTCCCACACCTGAGTCTGAAACAGTTTGAAATCTTGATGTTGCTCTATTTTTACAGATTCTGAATTCTGAATCTTGAGCTCTCTTGCTTTTAGCATTCATTCAGAACACCTCCCTCATTTTATCTGCACAAACCACACGTGCAAACGGAATTTCGGCAAAGAACGATGACTAGAAAAATATGTACTGGGTACTACAATAAACAACAAAATTAAAATGCTGTCTGGGGCTGTAAGTAAAGCTATTAAATTAAAACAGCAGCCAAAATATTAATGGGTGCTCCATATGCCTGCAATATTTAGATCAGCTTCAGTTTTTAACAGCTGCTCTTAGCATGGGTAAACAAATAAATTACCCTTCAAAGCAAACTTGGAAAAAGCCTCAGTGAACCCTCAGCCTTTGAAATTAGGTTTTCGTTTCTTTAGAGAGATGCTCCTGGCTTTGTTTATTACCTGAATTCCTTTCTTGTATTTTGAAATCAAATCCATTTCAAGAAGAGACAAAAATCCAGACAATTTTCCCAGCTTGGCCTGAGCTTGCCCCACACAGGTGGAGGCCTCAGAAAGGTCAGCAGGCTGTAAAAACCTGTGTCAGTTTTATCAGTGAGACTCAACCAATACAATCTGCAATTTCTAGTACTGAACACTTTTTCAACTGAGTGCAGAAAAATTTATTTGTTTGTGATCTTTTTAAAACAGGGAACTTACAAATTATAACCAAAAAGGGTGGGTTGCTTTTTCCATGCTGAGCTACCAGCTATGAATTAAAACAATCAACCTGCCAGCCTTTAATACACTGATTAATGATTAATGACATTTTTTCTAAAAACAAATAATACAAAAGTGTTCCTAGACTTCACAAACCCCAATTCCTTTTTCATTCCTATCTATCCCATCATTATTCCAAGCAGTTTTCTCAGGATCAGAAAGCTGGTGGAAGACAGCCCTTTTAAATTGTTTAATTCAATTTTTTTTCCCTGATTACTCTGCTGCAGCAGCTAAAGTCACCTTCTTTTAATAAACTATACATGCCCAAAAGAACAGAAGCAGAGTTATTAATTCTATTTCCAACAATGGTAATGAGTTTTTCAACGGATACCTCCAGGGATAAACAGCTCTATAGCCCAATTACTCAAACCCCAACAACAATAAATTCAGACTCAAATCCTTAAGTTTAGGTTAATCAGCTCCAGACCTTCCTCCATCTTTGGGTTGTTCTAGGAAGAATTGGAAAATCAGACATTTTGATCATTGTGGGCTGTTCTCTATGGGTCATTTTTCAAATTACACCAAGTCTTTGGGGTGTAATTTTGTGACAGAGCTTCTGCCAACCCTCATAAACAAAAAGCTGAGCTCGCCCATCAAGTTTGAAATCCAGACAAGAAAGCTTTTTCCACTGTTAACCAATTCCCCAGCTTTCTGGGCAGCTCTCAAGAGGTTCAGCTCCACACACCAAGGAGCACAGCTTAAGGCCCCAAAGAAAACCCACTTTTGAAAATCTTTCATTCATCAAATGAATGAAATCTTTCATTTTCCCCCAAAGAAAACCCATTGTGAAGTAGCAAAAAGCACCAGAAACAGACTTTAAATCCCCAAACCAAACACAAGACTCCTGCTCTGGAGCTCATACCCATTCAGTCAATAATGAAACACACAAAAGCCTTACCCTCCTCGTGTTTTCCACCACTTTCTGATCTGGCTTCCCATAATTGGGGGGGTTGGCATAGGGGTCGTAGCCCAGTTTGGCCAGCATGGGGGCAATCACTGGCATGTCCTGCAGGACATCAGCTGGGATCTTCCCCACCCACTTGGACAGGGCTTCCACGTTCACTGGCTTGATCACTTGGTCAGTGGATCTTTCAACCCTAGGGAAGGAGAAAAAAAAATTATGTTTTCCATTCCAAGCAATTATTCTTCAATAGCATTAAGACCTTTAGCTTGTTTTGTTTGGGTTTTTCTTTTCTCCCGTTCTTCTTCTTTCCCTCTCAAAAGTCCATGTTTTCTACAGAGCTGATGGGAAGTGAAGTTTTAATGAGAATAATTTGCACGATATTTGCAGATGCTGCTTGGCTCTCACACTGTGCTGAAACAACTTCTTTATTCCATAAAAGCAGCAGAGAAAGCCCAAGAGCTGTTAAGTGAAAAGTAAACCCATATCTACATATAAACCTGTTTTCCCACTGGCACATTCCCACATTTACTGTTTATTTGTCTAGGATGTATTAAAAGTTGCATCCTAAATTCCAATCCATGTGTTATTTCTTCTCACAACCATTCTGTGGCTCATCTTTCTTCTAAAACTTGTTTAATAAAAGAGAGACCTGAGATGACAAAAAAGCTACAAACTACAGAAATATTTTTCATAACCATTCCCTTGATTGTTTGATCTTTACACAGATCTTAAAGGCAAGTGCACAATCAGTGTCATATTTAGAAAATCCTTGATTTCTTGTTCATTTAAGCAACAGTCTAATATAATTTTCATTTTTGCTCTACTTCTGTGGAGTGTTTTTGTTGTGTTTTCCTTTTCCAGGGAAGAAATCTGGCACTGCTTTGTTCTGTCTTCATGATTGTAAGACACACAACTTCTTTACTGTGCTTACTTCTGGAACACAACTCAGGCTGAGTAATTGAAAACTCCTTGAGTCTTTACTCTAAATAATTTAGAACTTTTTTTCCTGACCTCAGAAAGAGTTTGGACATTATTGGATATATAAAAGGAATATTTCTGTCTGCCTCACACCTGATGCTGAACACACACCAGGTCACCAGAGTTCCTTCTTCCTCTTTTTTACTCCTCATCAGAGCTAAAATCCTCCCAGGCCAGAGGAAGGAAATCAGTCATCCAATGCTGGAAGCTCAGTAAGGTGAAATAATTTAAATACAATCAACAAAGAACAAACCAGACATGGAAATGGTCATAAGGAAATTGTCTTGGCAAGCAGGGCCTTCAGATTGGTGCTTTGTGGAAGCTGAAAAGGATCTGTCAAACAAAAAAAAGAACCTCTAAAATAAGCCCAGAATTTTCAGCTTTGTCCTCTTCAACCATTTCCAGAGACTCAAACCAAAGGCAGGATCTCAGAAGGGAATTTTGGGACCAAGGAGTTGTGAATTAAATTTCAGCCTTCTGAGGGTTGTTGGACTGAGCTCCCAAGTTTGGATGGAAAATAAAAAAGTTTAGGCACTGTTTTTTTTTTCTTATGATCTTCCTAATTAGAAGATGAGCATCTGATTCCACATTAAATTAGCAAGAAAAAAGCTGCTAAAAATTGAGATTCAGAAGTTCAAAGCAGCAAGGCAGAGGCCAAAGCACCACAAGAGGAGTCCAGAGGTGGATTGGGACACTCAGGAAAAAATGACCACGAGGTGTTTGAAAAAAGTAAGATCTATGGTCCTCAGACAGAGCCAGCCAAGCCTAAAACCTCCTCACCAAAACTGCAAATTGATTTGAGCATTTAGAATCAGGGTGATACTGGGAGAACCAGGTAATAAGCCTGGCTAAGAGCTTGCTGGACCCCCCAAAAATGGGTGTTATAGGTCAAGCTGAGCCTAAATTTGCCACAGATGGATTCCTCATCCTGATGTCAAATTTTAAATGTGTGTTTTGTCCCTCTGCCATTTTAGTCTTTGCTAACAATACCCTCAGCATGAAACAGTTCCTGGTGATTGATAGCAGGGACTACATTTAGCTGCTCCCAAGCACTGATAAAAAATCCACTGCTCCACATTTGGTCTGGTTAAATCCTTCTCTTTGGTTCTCTCTGCTTAAGCCCTGGTTTAAACTCCTCTCTGGTTAAGTCCTTTCAGTTAAGGTGGAAAGGAAAATAAAACAATTTGTGGGGAAGATTCCTCAGATAAAGAACTACCAAGGACTGTAAGGGAAGAGAGATTAAGGACAGGAGGAAAGAAAAACGTAAAAATCCAAACAGAAAAACAAGGAAACACCAATTCTTGGGAAAATTGATTATATGGCAGTGATTCCAGCTCGAGGAAGAGTTTCAGCTTTGGGAGCAGCTGGAAGCACACAGGACCAACCCCAAATAATTCTGCATCTGTATGAGAATCAAACGAGAGCTACGTACTAAATATAGTAAATTCTGAAGTAATTCTGCCTAGACAGCTATTTCCATAATAAACCTAATAAAAATTGCTCTAGAGGGGTTGACATTTCTTTACATCAGTGGTCAGCACAGCTGCTTTCACTTAGGCAAATGCCAGGGCTCAATTAACAATCCTGGTTAGAGCATGGAGTCCATAATGCATTCCTTCAACAGCCACGTTGGCAGGGACTTCAAACCACAGAAAATCCACACTCCTGCAAATCCTGCACTGCACATCCCTACTGCCCTTGCAGTGTTCCTGGATAAAAACCAAAATAAGGGGTGAGAAATAAACTCCAAACATTTATTAGCAGGTAATAGCATCGCCATAAAGATCTTTTAGTGACACTGTGATCTCTTTCTCAAAATATTTTTAAATATCTCAAGATGACAATTGTCAGATTTCTTTTCAAAAAAATACCTCCAACAGTTAAAACACCTCCAGGCATCTTAGGCTGGACCTGACAGCAGCATGAATGTGAAGTGGGTGCTGAGCCTGCCTGCAAGATCTGGAGTGAAAGATGATTAAAGCAGGGGGCTCTGCTCGTTTCCAGAAGCTTTTGCACAGTATCACAGCTGGGAATGCCAAACCCAGCAGGATTTAACTGGAACAAGGGCATCAAACTGGGCAATCTCAAGCTCTCCCTGCACAATTTCAACTGGAAGCCCATAAACACACAACACAGGCATTTAAGGTTTTGATATTCACTGGGTTTTCTGCAGTCCTTGAAAGCCTGAGTCACTGAAACCATTATCAAATCCTGCAACTGAAAACCGAATTTCACCCCCCACTGCAAGGGTATTGGATCAGATAAACCCACCCCAGACATAACACCCATTTCTCAGTCTTTTTCCACCATTGCCAGAGCCTCCTGAAATCGGAAGTTGCTTCCCCAGATCATCTCCTGAGAGATAATAAAAGCATAAAGAACTCCGGGACCTGACTGAATTGAGGGTCACAAGAACACGTACACACTCGTTTGTCTTAAATGTGAAGGTTTTACTAAAAAAATAAACACGAGGCCACGTTTGACTTTGAACAATCCATTTTCTCAGTTTTTAGAAGCAAATACTCTCAACTCCTCACACCCCATTCCACTGGGTTTAATAAGAAATATTAGTAAGAATTCAGTAAGGTTATTGAGTTTTACAGTATAAAGGTCCATTAAATTTTAAAAACATGGATCTGGAAGCTTTAAGGCAGTAATATTTTACCAGAAATGGGATTACACACAGTTATTGTTTTACAAGACACTTAAAGCTTGGCAACCACCACATTTATCTCAGTAAAAATAAGTTACCCCCACTCAGGTGCTGCTGAAGCAGCAATAAACCCCAGGAATCAGGGAAAAGTTCCCATGTGGATCAGCTTCCAGAGAGGCATCACAGCTCCCTGCTTCAGGTTAACATTTCCACATTTCCAATCTGCTATCAAACACCACAGCCAAAAAAAGGGATGAGATCCCCTCCTGATAACCTGGGAACACAGCAGAGGCTGTCTCTTCAGTGGGAATGGTGATGTGAAACCTCCACAGCGTAAATGTCTAATTGTTACCTGAGTTTTAAGTTCTCTTTGTAATCACTGATAATAATTTCATATCTGCTTTAAATCAAATTGCCCTTACAGTATATTAGAAAACCCACAGCCGAGTTCCTAGGCATTAAGTAAAGAAAATCTCTCCCTTTTTATTTCTCAAAGCTGGAGTTTAAATAAATAGAATTACTCTGTAACAGTCTGTGTGTGCAAGGTGCCTCTCGCTCAGAAGCACTTGGCCACTGCTGAATATTCCAAATCCAGGAGCTGAGTAACTTAACTGCACAGGCCTTGCTGCTGGAATAAGGCTCCTTATTCAGTATTTTTAAAATTAATCATGTGGATTCAAAAATAGGAGGAGTGTCAAAAATTGTCATTTTTCTCTCTCGATGTAAAGATGAAACAGCTTCTGTATTTCAGTTGTTCAGCTGTGAACAGTGGCAAAGAAACCAGAGTAGTTTAACCAGAGAATAAAACAGATTTTCTTTTAACAACACCCAAAACCAACTAGTTTTTCTAAGCAGAGCTGAATTTTGGATTCTGAAAGCAGCTGAATCAGGTGCACAGATGGCCCAACAGAACAGTGAAAGATTTGCTTACAAGAAGGTTAATTTTTATCAAAATGCTTGTCCTTTTGGGAGCACATGCCAGGAGAAAAGCTGCCAACTCTGCTTTCTATTCTCTTGGAGCAGTTTCTCCAGTTTCCTGGAAGAGGATGTTCTTGGCAAACTCAGCTCCAAAGCCATTCTGACACTGACAACAATTTTGTTGCTGAAATCAAACGGGTGATCTGGCTAGGATGGGTAACACCAGTCTAGATTAAACGGCTCAGGTTTATTTTGGGGCACAGAGAAAAAGCAAAGCTGATATCAGATATTCAAATTCAAGTTAGCCTTGACCATTTAAAGTTTGCTCACATTACACACACGAGCAATCTGAGATCGCAAAATGTTAATTAACAATGACTTATTCTCAAGATGCATCATAAATCAGCTGCCCAAGGGGAAAACTGAAAGCAAGCCGTGATTTTTATATACAAAATGATATATTATATACATACAAATATACAGAATTATATTAATTTATATAATTATAATTTGTATGTAAATTGTGTAATTTAGATACAAAATTATATTATACAAATTAATAAAAATATTTGTATATTTTAGATACAAAATTATATACTATATTATACACTATATTATATACTATAATATA
>WAAG01046238.1:47576-76905 GCA_013390105.1 Tichodroma muraria
ATATATTATATATATTATATGATATATTCTATAATAAAATATAAAATATATATTTCTTATATATAAAATGATATACAATAATGATTCTATTATTTTAGAACAGCACAAGAAGGAAGGCTCGTACTCACTTGGAAAGAGAAACCCCCCCTGCTTTTCCAATCATCTCCTCGTGGTGCAGCACCGCCTGGTTCCATGGGATGTGCAGGAACTTGAGGAGAGTCCTCATCCACCTCTCAGGGTGCAGCACCAGCTGCTCATAGTGCACCAGCATGCACCTCTCAAAGCCCACCTCCATGCACTGGTTGTACATGGTTTCTATGGCCCGGTTCCACTTGGTCAGGCAGTCCCTGTAGCTGTTCAGGTCAAAGCCGGCTATCGTGACTTTCCTGGAGATCATGGAATGCACGGACGCGCGGCCGTCCCGCACCATCAGCAGGAATTTGGCGTTGGGGAAAATCCTGGCGAGGTAAGTCAAGGATTTCAAAGCGAAGGGATCCTTGTTACACAAATAAGGCGCCGGCTCGCCGTGCTTGACGATGATCTCCAACAGAAACGCCTGCATGGCCGAATCCAACACCTCATCCGTCACCCCGGCCTCGTCCAGGCGGATTTTCTCCTTGCTGGACCTGGCCCACATCTGCTTGACAGCCAGGATCCTGGGGATGACCCTGGTCTCCTCCCCGCAGCGGACGTCGGGGTGCGCGTCCAGCATGGCGCGCATCAGCGTGGTGCCGCTGCGGGGCACGCCGCCGATGAAGATGAGGGGCATGTCCTTGCTGTAGGGCACGCTGCCGTTGGCGCCGGGGCCCGGCCTCGGCGTGGCCCCGGCGCCCCGCGGGCGCTGCCCGTAGCGCTCCTCCATGCGCTGGTGGCACTCCATGGCGTGCTGGCCCAGGTAGAACACGGTGACCGAGCTGATCGCCAGGCACGCCAGCAGCAGGTTCTGCTTCAGCTTCCCGACCATCTTGGGCAGGGGGAAAGAGAGCTCCTACTCCAAGTTATCCTCTAGTTCACGTGCCATGGGAATGCTAAGCCCAAGTAAGTTAAAGTCTGGCAAGCGGAGGAAAAAAAAAATTTTAGAGAGTTTTTACAATAAATCAACGCAGAAATTACTTTTTGAGACAATTAAGTTAATCGAGACAGACTTCTTCTCGATTAACAACTTAATTGAGAAGATTAAGTCTGAAATCCCAAAATACCCCCAAAAAAGCAAAGTTTCTCATTATTTCTTTTTCAGTTCAGCTTCATAAAATTGTATTATTCAAAAGTAATTTGCGTTTCTACAGATGACAAAAAAAAATTAGATGATTTCTAGACATGCGTAAGAGTCAGAACAAAACTTTTAGATAGAAAATACCTTCAAAACCTGTCTGTTGAATTTCATTTCCAAGAAGGATTAAGAACAGGCCATGTTTTATAGTGAATATTGGAGGATTATATCAAACATTGGCTTAGATAAATCTTTATTCAGCTGCTGCATGACTCCACCTGTATCTTTATTTTTCCCATTTCTAACAGTTAATGTAGAGACAATCATTTACCTGTGTTCTGCAGCTCACCTGCTTTGGGTTTTCAGATCAGGTGGGCTGAAAACTGACTCTTCTTCCCAAAATTCCAATGAAATTCATACTCTACTGGAATTTTTAAGGAAGAGCTGGCTGTTCAGGGCTGAAATAGTTCACTGAGCACTCGGAATCACAGATGCTTTTAATTGGGAGGAGCTCCAAGCATGGAGGTACCGCCAACATTTTAAATGATTGGCTTCTTCCAGGCTTTTCCATCTCTGTCAGCACTGCAGGACACATCCCTGAGTGGACAAGATCCTTCTGCCTGCTCCGTTTCTCTCCAAAGCATTATCCACTTAACCTTCTCCTCCTAAAACCCAGTTGTTAACTCAGAAATTCCTGATTTGAGCGAGGCTCTCCAGCCCTGGGCCTGTTCTATGGGACTGTGCAGCCAGGCAGCAGCCAGAGGACAGAATTCCCCCCAGCAGTGGGGAAAAGAAGGGAATTCCTCCCGCAGGAATCTGTCACAGCAGGGGTTTTCTCTGGCAGGGCCTCCAAGAGAAGGTTTTGCCCTTCACATTCACAAAGCTTATTCCAATCAACAGCTGTCACAATACTCCACTCAAAGTTCAGCTTTTAGTCTCTGTTACAAAATTTAACTCAAATATAATTCAAAGATTAATTCCCTTCTTTTCCTGTGAAGTGGCCAACACTCTCTGGCCAGAACCCCACTCACAGGAATTCATCCTCTGTGACAAGTTTTATTCTACTCACATACCTCTCCTTGCTTTAACTGGACCTTAAATATCTGAACATTAAAAAAAAAAAGCCCTCAAACTCCCAGAAATTTAAGCGGAGGTCATCTGAACAGTACTCAAAAAGCAAGGAAAATAAATCAGGCAGTTCATATTTCCATAGCACCAAAAATCAAAGTTTCTCTTCTGAAAGATTCAGCATGTAAACCTAACTTGAAATTAGGGAAGGGGAAATTGTTCTGCTTAAAACTAACAAATAATACAGAATCTTTTTGAATTCTTTAGATACAGTACCCACTGGAGAGAAGAGTTAACACAAGTGAAACAGCATTTCAGCACAGAGCACACAAGCCCTACAAATATTTACACTTCCTACAATCCCTACCATCACTCAGTTTGTGTAAATTCCACAAAACTAATTTCCTCAGGAAGAAAAAAAAAAATCCTCCACAAAAACCTTCATCTTCCAAACTGAAACCTACTCATTGTAGATACACCACCAGCATTCCCCAAATGCAAAACTTAGGTAGGTGATCACTGGAGAAAAGCATATCAAGATCAAATTTAAGATTTATATTAGAATATCACTTCAGCCAAAATGAAAATAAACTCAACTTTAACAACAAAGCTGAAGAACTTTGCTGTTCAATACTTTCCTCTCAGCTTTGGAGGAAAGCTGGTGATTGAGGGCTGAAATCTTTAATTCACAGGTGGGGTAAAGCAAGTGATGACTCCCTCTGGGCACAATTCCAGCTGTGAATTCCACTCAATGCTGTGGACTGTGAGGAGGCTTCCTAAATTTCTGTGAGTATTGACTCCCTACACCACCAAAATCCCACCCATGTGACAAAACCCCCACTTCAATCACCCACAAACACTTTGATTTGATGCAGTAACTTGTTTTGGGAAGTTTAAAGTTGCCAAAGGCTGCAAGACCATAAAGAATCAGGATTTAACTGTCCTACAACCTTCTGTCCTGGTTTTTCACCTGGAAGCAATACCTGAACATGCACTGCCATAAAGACCAGGGCTTTGTGTGTCAGGAAAGCCAGGGAGGAGCAGTCAGAAACAGCTCCTCTCACAAAATCAATTTATTCTCCAAGCCAGCAAACTCCCTTCTGTGCCTGAAGTCCCAAGGAAAGCTCTTTGGGATAAGGATGACATATGGAAGTTGCTGCCCTTCTGCAAACAAACCCCACCTTCCCCTCCTCCCCATGAGTAAGTGCTCAGGAGCTCATCTGTCAGCCTGAAGGATTATAGAAGTCATTATTGCTCTGCTATTAACAGGAATTAAATTGACAGCATTTCAAAATCACAGCAGGGCAATCAGCAAGCCCTCGGCTGCGTTTAAGCTGAGCTTTGAAATGTTTGATGTGTTTTACCTGAGGAGAGCAAAGTGCCCCTCACCTTACAAGCACAGACAGCTCTTATTAAAAGTATCCCAAAACAAACCCCACAATCACCCAAATAAACACGACCCCCTCACAGAAAACATGAGCTGAGGAAGTTGTAGAAGACTACAATGGCAGAGAGGCCTTTGGCAGCAAGTTTCAAGTGCCAGGATAAAAAGAATTCCCAGAAAAATTTATGTGGAACTCAAAAAAAAAAACCCCCCCCAAAAAAAAAGAAAAAAAAGAATTAAGACCTACAAGTTTCATCACAAGACAGTGCAGCCAAGCAGAATTGTCTGTAAGTGAATTTTCTGCCCAGAAAAGTCAGGCCTATGAGTCAGCCCCAGATGATGTTAGCACAGCAAAACTGACTGCACTGCTTTGTCTCCTTCTCCTGCACACACTTCATCCTCCTGCCCTCCCCCTCCACGCAGCAGGTCAAGACCTTTCTCCTCAAGTTCATCCAAAAAATGTTGAAAATTTTTAGCTTAGTCAAGAGGCAAGTCATCCCTTTGTATTTTATGCTGGAACAGTTTGGGGTTTGTCGGTGTTTCAAGCATTCCCTGCCAGAGGAACAGAAAGATGCTCCATTCCCAGGCAGTAACAAGGAATCCTCTGGAGCTCCAGAGCTCAGCCTTTCACTCCAGAGGTTGCAAAGGGAGCACCTCCCTTCTCCTGTTCAACCAGAGCTTTCCCAGGGCTAAACTGAGAGGGTAGTGACAGTGGCATCATCCATCCCAAAATAAAACACAACCCCAAATATATATAAAGCATTTTTCAGTGATTAACTTGTCCTCTGCTTCCATAGCCTGAACTCCTGGCTCAGATTCATTTCTAGAAAGAGCACAGCTCAGATTTTATGGGATTTGTTTTGTTCCTGATTTTGCTCCTGATTTGTTCCAAGTGCAGTGAACAACTTCCCCTTACAGCCCCCACTGCAGGAACTACAGAAATGTTTTCCCACATTTGCATTCCCTTGAACTTTGGCGCTTCTGACGGGTTGGTTTAAATCTAAAGCTCTGAAAAATGTAAAGGGCCAGAGTTTGAGCTCAACTCTTCTGGAGAACTTGGCTGGGAGAAAAGGCCACACTCAGCTCTGTGTCAACAGGGCATGAGGCTCCACAGGCATCCTCAAAGCAAAAAGCCAAAAAAAAAAAAAAGAGCTTTTTGTGCTATAAAGTAGGAGCAAGAGAGAAGTAGGGGAAGAGTTCATACCACTGGAAAGTTGTCTTTCCCCTCATGTCTTCCTACCAGGTACCTATGATTCCTTTTCCTCTTCAGGAGATCTACTCAACCCCTGATTCTCTGGGGCTATGACAACATCCCCTCCCTTCCCAAGGCTTTATGGAGCAGAGTCCAAAATACACCCTGCAGAAACAGAAGATTCTGATGCACAGCCTGACTACTACACCCAAAACTACAAAGGAAATTCAGTTTACAGTGGCTGAATTGAATGGAAAAATATCCCAAAGTGCTGCTATCCATCGTCACTCTCTTGGAGAAGGGGGAATGAAAATGCTGTTAGGACTTAAAATTCAGTAAATGTCAACTCTATCAGTTTCTTCCCTGCCTCTTCCTGCACCTTTCACTTTTTCTCTCTTAAAATAGATACTGGAAAGGCAGCAGATACTGGGAATTCTCAAAAATCACCCTCAGAACAAGACACATTTAGAAACTGAAGAGGTATTTCTTAGAGGAACTTCTACCCTAAGCTCTTTCAGCATCTCTAAATGAAAGTTTAAGGAAGGAACACCATAAAAGTTTTTCTTCAAGGAGCTGTTTGACTGTGGTTGGTTGTGTGTGTTCACCACAGCTGATTGCACATGATAATGGTAGAGAAAAACACCAGGGAACAGCACTGAAATATCCACACAGCACCACTGCCAGAGCCAGCCAAACCACCACAGCCTCATTTAGCAGCCTGTTCCCAACAGAATTTGAGTATCCAGGAAGCATTTTTATGCCCCTGCACAACCACCTTAACGATTCCCCCAAAACTAGATCTGTGTTACCACAATTCACGCATCAGAATCCGCACAAGGAAGCAAATCCCAAGCAAAAAGCTCAAAGCTAAAAATAAAAATCAAGAAGTCTTGAGTTGCAAGTCCATCTTTGGCTATTTAAGCCCTCATAGCCTTCAAACCCTGCAGCTGTTTGCCCCAGATTTTTCCTCCCATTAATCCTACAGAAAAAAAAAAAAAAAAAAAGATGATAAAATAGAAGGAGTAATTTTTATTCACCTCCACAAAGAAACAAGGAGTCCACAAATAAATAAGGAGTAAATCCCCTGGCATGAAAACATCTGGAATGAAAGACAGACAACTCCTAGAATGACAGAACAAAGTTGGACAAAATTAATATCAGGGAATGCAGATGTGGGAACAACTCTCCCCTATAGTTCATGCTGCAAGAGCTATAGAAATGTTCATACATCTGCATTCCTTGAACCAACATTTTTTGGCTGGTCTTTTTTTTACTCTAAAGCCATGAAAAATTTAAAACACCAAAGCTTCGTGGTCACAGACTGAAGAATCTGAAGTTTTCCATATCGACTATGTAATCATTTCAGGATTTCTATTACAACCACATTATAAAGAGGAAAGAAAAGATACGCTCATACTTCTGCACTTCCACTTCATTCAAGCGCTCAAAATTCAACACTTTTAGTTTTTTCAACATTTAAGGCTTCTAAAATGACTTTAAACCCACATAATTAAAAAGTTCTGCTTCAAATGAAAGCAAGTATCTTTATCCATTCTGCTCTACTTACATCTACAATATATACAGCAAATTATCAGGATTTGCATAGAGAATGGTCAAAAAAGAGTTACCAACATGCTCCTGGTTATGCAAGAACAAACAGTATCTGTTAAGTTCTACAGTTCCTGCTGGAGAACAATTCAACAAAAGGAATTTTACTAGCGACACACAGAGGCTTTGAGCTCTCTAAAGTTATACATAAAAGAAGAAAAAAGGGAAAAAGAGAGGAAAAATGTCACACTGAGAGCAAAGGAGCTCCTGTTCTGTGCATTTCTCTGTATGCTCCTCAGAGGGATTTCAGCACTCCGTTATACACTGAGGTACTGCGGAGAATCAAACTCCTTAATAACAGCAAAACCATCCAGATCCACAAAAATTTGCACGGCACACTCACAAAAACAAATGCAAATAGCAACGGCGGCAGCAAAGCCACTTCCAGCTAAGCGACAGATTCAATCTACTGCTATAAAACTATAAAATTGTGAAACTATAAAACTGCGAAACTATAAAATTGATGGGGCTTGGAACAGCCCTGTCTAGGGAAGGTGCCCGTGGAAGGAGACGATTGCCAGGCTCGCTCCCCAGCCAAGCCATTCCATACCTGCCCAGGTATAAACCCAGCGCTCCAGCACCACGCCCGGTGCCCCTGAGTCAAAGATCGACACAAGATTGCAACGGGTATTCTTTATTGCAGCGCTGGGCACATGGGGGATCGTTCCGCCTAGCATGTGCACCGTGACAAATCTTTGATCTACATATATATCCTTTAACATACATATTCATTAGTTTTCCGGGAACTAATTTGTTTATGCTAATTTTAGATACGCAGCCGCAGTTGTTCTCTTAGGTGGTCGTCAAAGCCCCTCTGGTGGTCGTTCATAGTCTTCCTCACTTGTCCTTTTGTTGAACTCTTCAGGCCTGCGTCTGCGCAGTTGTCTTCTTGGCTTAGAGCTATATACATTCTTCCTTTTATGGTCAGCAGGCTATACAACTGACCAGGTCTATCTGCTGAGTACACATTATTTAAAGATAACAGGAACTCACTATATACATTCTTCCTTTTATGGTCAGCAGGCTATACAACTGACCACGGTCTATCTGCTGAGTACANCTGGCGCGCACAGCTGGCCGCGGGCGGGGCGCGCGCGCGCACATCTGGGCGGCGGCGCCGCGCGAGCGTCTGGAACGGGGACCTCACGTGCGCCAGCGTCTGGCCAGATGTGCCAGGCAGATGTTGATGAGCCCGGCACAGCTCACACGCCCCCTCTGTCAACCAACAATTATTCTTCTTCAATATTTTGCAGACAAAACTCTGTCCCGAATTCCGCCCCCTCCCCCCGAGCTTGACTTTCGGAAAAGTCAAAAAACTCCCACAAAAGTCACCCAAAACACACAGCCCAGCTGAACTGGGTGGCGCTCCAGCTGTCCCCTAAGTTGAGAGAAAGAGGCGCGCGGTGCTGACAGCCCGGCTCAGGTGTCCCCTGCGGTCACACACCTGCTCTGCAGCAGAAGGGAAGCGCCAGCCATGTGCCCACCACGTGTGCAGCTGGGAAAACATCTGGAACAGAGGCAGGCAGGAGCACGAGCCGGAGCCTGCGCCAGCTGCTGGCACAAATCCCCACTCTGACCCGCAGCTGAGTGAAGCGGCCAGGAATGGAGTGAGGGTGACTCTCTGTCCCCGGAGGTGCAGCTTTATAAGGAAATTCACATCTCTGGATTGACTCACCTCTTAAAAACCATGGCCTGAGGCCGCCCTGACCCCTTCATTCCCAGTGCTCCGTGTGGAAAGCCAGGTTTAGCTCCTCAAGAGCAGGAAAACGCGTTGAGTTGGACCTGCTGAGGTTAACACAGCGAGATACAAAACTGAAAACACAGTTCCTTCTTCACAAACAGAAGCCCAGGTGCAGACAAGCAGCCTGCAGAGACGTCAGTGCTGCTGCAGGGTCACAGCAAAGGGAACAATCCCGCAGGACACTCCCCAGGTTTGTGCCGCCTGCTAAGTGGTGGGGGTGAAAAATCAGCCAAAGGGATTCAACATCCCAAAAATCAGTCTGGGAAAAGCCACAGTGAGGGTGGAGAAGCATTTCTCTCCAGAGGTGAACGCGGCTCAGCTCAGGTGCGTTTTATTTGCTAAGAAAATCAATATTTGCCATGCAAGCAGATACCTGTGTCCATGAAAGGGACAATTATTTTCATTCTCTGAAAAGCTCTGCCCTGGAAGGACTGAATTCCCAGAGTACCCAGCACTTGAAAGGCTTTTAAATGTGCTCAGAGAGCTGCTGGGAGCCCAGAGAAACCCACAACTCCTTCCAAAGGTGGCAAAATCCCTTTCAAATCTCTTTTCCCTGACAGCTATTGACGAGGAATAAATGTCTTTTGCTCCTAAATGCAGACGGATTTGAAGCAACGATTTCAAGATGAAACAATCTGTCTCCTGTTTCCAGTAAGTTTGCCTCGATCCATTAAACAGCACTTTTCAGATGGCTTTATTGGTTTTTCTTTTATGGCTTTCACTGTGACTCACAAGATTGTCCCTTTTAAAGCCTTCCAATCAAAACTGTGCCTCCGGGGTGGGGGAAGCGCTGTTCTCCGAGGGAAAAGGGGGAAAACAGCGCTGCTGGATGGAGCAGATGGAAATCCAGGATGCACAGGGTGCCCCACGCTGGGCTCCGCTTTAATCAATGCTCCCACGGCAGGCACAGATTAAATAACCCAGCAAATATTGCACAAATATTGCACCAAGTGATGGCTGGGTGCAGATAAACACCCCGAGAAGCTGGGACATCTGCACTGGCCTGTCCCTGTTTTGTTCCAGGAAGCTGGGAATGATGCTGGGGCTCAGCAGGAGCGATGGATGAGCCCAGGAGCAAAGGTGCAGCTCAGGGGGGGCAGGACGGCGCTGCAGGGTCACACTCTGGGGTTTGCTGGGCTCTGACAGGAGCAGAAGCGGGTGCTGGTGGCTCCTTCTCCCTGTTTTTCCCTGTTTTCCCTCATCACTGTCACAGTTTATGGCTGTTGCCATGCTCTCAGTCCCAGCTGTGTCTGGGAGTGCTGGAGGGAGAAGGAAGAAGGAGCACCCCTGAGTTCTGGTGCTATTTAGGAGCTTCAGTTATGCTTTTTTCCCCGTCTCATTTCCAGATGTGAGCCACAGCACCCACCAGACTTTTCCTCCACATGGCAGAGCCCAGCTGGAGGTCACTGCCCGTCACAGGGCAGTGCAGGAGCCAGGCACACCCTGCACAGCCTCGGGCAGCTCACGCTGTCCCAGCCCCAGCGGCAGGGACAGATTTTGCCGCCGGGCACCACGCCAGGCCCCTCCTGGGGTGCAGCATCTCTGCTGCCACATCACCCGAGCTGCTGAGCCAGCAAAGGCCCCAGCACTGCTGCTCTGACCTCTTCTAGCTGGAGTCTGGCACATTCGCAGGCCAAAATGAGGCGCTTTTTTTTTTCCCTCCCTGGACTCTCAATCCAACGCTTTTCCTGCCACTAGCCCCACTCCAAAAGTGTTCCCGAATCCTAGTCCAGTGTGATATTTAGAAGCTTGCTACTCCAGGTAGCCTGGACCTCATCCAGGATCATTTCACCTTAATTCCACCTCCCAAACCCAAGAATGCAAAGAATTTCCCCCTGGCTCTGTCCAGCTCATTCTGTGCTTGCTGCCTTAGGCACGTTCTTGCCAGAACCGTTAAATACGATCCTGTTTCCTGGAATACCTCAGCAGCAACGGCACAGCCCCATTTTCTGTCTCACATGAGAAGGATCTCGGATCTCTCCTTCATGGAGAAGCAGCTGGAGCAGGTTTGGTGCTTGTGGTTTTCATATCTGAAGTCACTAAAGGGAGTTTGGAAAGGCAGGGAGGGGTAAGGGGCTCAAAAAATCTGTTACCTCCGTTGTAGAAGTTTGGAGGCTTCACAGAAGGAGTTAAAGGGAGGGATTTGGAGGATATGATAAAGCACACACAATGCAGCAGGGTTGGATTTCAGCTTGTCCTGTGGAAATTAATTTGGCTTTTGGGTAAAATTCCAAAATCCCAAGCCCCGTGTGCCCCGTGCTGGGCATCCTTCCCTCTCCCTGCAGCCCTAAGAGCTTCCTCAGCTCTGTCTCAGGGATGTGCTGAGTCAGTCCTGTTATCTGGACAGTTATGGATGGGAACAAAACCACGGGAAAAACGATGGGATTGGCACCTTCCTGCCAAAGGGAACTGCCAATTATTCCATCAGCACAGCCCTCAGCGGTGCCTTGGAGGATCCCAGGGCAGGATCTCTCTCCACATCCCAGCTCTGAGATGTCCTTGGGCTGGGGGTGATCCCAGACCCCTGAAGCAGGGACAGGGAATGGGAATAACCCACTCCTGGCTGCAGCTGGCACCCAGCACCACAGATGGACCCCAGCAGTGTCTGCAAGGGCAGGCTGAAACACAAAACCCCAACCTGCACATTCAGGGACGACTTAAAATTCCCAGAGGAGGAGAAAATCCAAGGACTGTGTCCACAAGCCTTGGAGTTTAGGAAAAATTCCCAGAGGAGGAGAAAATCCAAGGACTGTGTCCACAAGCCTTGGAGTTTAGGGAAAACAGGCCCCACAAGACATGAAGCTGGTGACGCTTTGCCACATCGCAGGAGAATCGGATGTTCCTGCACCCAGATCCCGCCTTGAGCCTCACACAGATGATTTTAGGAGCAGAGCAAACCTGCCAGCCACGAACCCAGCCAGGACACTGGTTAACTTGGAAGGACGTTCATGTCTGGCTCGGCCTTTCCCAGAGGAACGCTCATTTTTATTGCTTTTCCCTGCTACCGAGACTTTTCTGGCCCTCGTGTAGCGATGGCAGTGCCCGTGCAGAGTCTGCCCTTGCCAGGGCAAGGTTTGTCCTAAGCCACCTAAACCAAGCCACGGGAATCCCTGTGGGAGCAGAAATGCTATTCCCAGCGTTTGCCTCAGCTGCCAGCACAGGGATCCCCCAAAACTGCAGGCACAGCATCGCCCTCGTGCAAACCTGACAGCACCTCCACCTCCAGCTTTTCCCTGGATTCCCTGGCAGGGATCCCTGGCTCCTGCAGGGTTTGGACTCATCCTGCTCCATCACTGAGCAGGCTTTTCCTGCTGCAAGCAGCATTCCAGGAGGATTTCAAGTGAGGTTATCCAAGTCAGGAGAACATGGATTTTTATTTTTACAACCTGACCTTCACCTGCTTGCGGCTCAGAGAGGATCAGGGTGAACTTTGCTCTGACCCCAAAAAGCAGCATTTTCTGATAAATAGCTCCATATTCCACACCTCTGCCTGATCCCTGCTGGTTTCTAGATGGGACAGCTATGAGCTGACCTCGCCACGTGTCTGGAGAAATAATTATGGGGGCAGGAACATCTCCATGCTGCCCTCATCACAGGCGAGACATTTTAGGCATCACGCGGATTTATTTCACAGGAAGACTATTTCCCCCAGCTGCAGGAGCCCCTGGAGGTGCAGATCTTTGGGATTTTCCAGCTGGTAGGAAGTCCAATAAATACAGAAGGAGCTGTTTTTCCAGCCATAGGCATCTCCCCGAGCCCTTGGCTTGCAGACAGCTGCTGATGTGGCACGAGGACGTGTGCGGGAGGAGAGCTCATCTCCGGCACGGGGACATCCCACAATAACCCATTGCCTAATTCCTTCCCTTTCTTTAGGTTTTCCTGAAAAAAAAAAATCCCTAAAAAAAACCCAAATCAGTATCACAGAGGCTGGCTAAGCTGGAGTTTTTATAAAGTCTCTACTGAAGGCTTTGAGTGATGTGTTTGGGTGATGCTTTCAGTTGACCCCTAAGAGAAGAGGGATTTCTTATTTCTTGTCCCATGAGTTTTAAATGGATGAAAATTCCCACTGGCTGGCAAGATCAAGGCCTGAGTTTGTAAAGCTTTAGCACACTGACCTCCTAACGAGACAAATATCCATCAGCTTGTTAATAAAGAGATAATCAAAGGAGGATCTTGTCTGTGCCTGGAAAATGGCACACGGAAGTGAAAGCAGCTCACAAACCCCAGCATCGAAAAAATAAAATAAAAGTCCCCACTGCCAAAGACACAGGACCAAAAATCTGAAGGAAGAACATTCATGCTGCTGATGGGATGGTGCAGCCCTTTTCTGTGAGGTTCTTAGGAGGGGAGTTAAAATTCCCACAATTAAAGATGAGACAAGGCAGAATTTAAATCCCATCCCCACCGCGGTTCCTGGTTCCAGGAATTCCCTGCCTCCTGCAGGGCTGAGTTTGACTTGCCAGCAACAAGGAACTGAATTAAACCTGAATTCTCCCTCCACAGGGGCTGCCATGGACTTGGCACAAAGTTCAGCCACTGGAGTTTGGGGGCAGATGAGGAGGGTGATGTGATTCCCTAAAAAATAACAAATTAAGTCCCACTGCCTTTGGGGCCAGGCTCATTTGGTGGATCCAAAACTCCACCCTGGCAGGATTTTCCCTATTTGCAGTGGATTAACAGTTCAGCCAAGGATATTGCTTGAAAAACCTTGCCTTGGACTCATTTTTGAAATTCCCAAGTCGGTATCTTCAGGTCTTGAGTGAAAGGGGTGAAGCCCCTGGGCCAAAATGCGGAAGAAGCTGGAGAGTTCTGCCTTTTCCAGAGCTCCCTCTTCTTGTTTGGATTCCACTGCTCATTTATTTTTCCAGTGGCCTTTTGGAATGTGACCCCAGCATTTAATGCTTCCCCTGAGGTGCTGCTGGGTTTGCCCTCACTGAAAATTCAGGAAGCACCTCAGTGTGGGAATGGGGAGATTCAAGGGGAGAATCCCAACCTGAAAATCTTCAGTCTCAAAAAAAACCCAAACAAACCAATCCTAAGTAATTCGTATAAATTCACTGAAGACAAAATACAATTCTAGACCTCCTTCCTCCCCATCATCAACTGCTGGATAACATCCCCCTCAACAAAAAAAAACAGATGTCAAATTAAAAAAGCAGCACAGAGAAGGATGAAATGAACCAAAAAATAATCTGTTGAAGCTCTGCCCCTTTATACGAAGAAAGAAATCAATTTTTTTTTCCTCAAGAACACCCAAATTGCCCCAGCACAGGCAAATAATGAATTTACTCACCTGAAATAACTCTTTTAAATCAATAAAAGACAGCAGCCATCAACATAGCAGTTTTCCAGAGGAGAGAAAAGGCACAGAAACGGCAAAATCAGGAATTGCTCAGCCCATCCTGGTTCTAGCACTTTCTCCATCATTCCCAAATATCCCCACACAAAGAGATGTTTACAGTTAATGACCTTTGGCCCATTCCCATGGGATCCTGCTGGATTTGGTTGGTGTCTCCCCTATTATTAAGTTCTGCCCATTCTCTTGCATCCAGCCCTTACAGGAATATTCTATTTCTCGTTTTCCTAAGGAAGAGAACCAGACCTTCCCTGCCAGAATTGGCCCACAAAGGGCACAGCTCCCCAGCCACCACCCGCTGGTGCTCGTAAAGCCACAGAAAAAACTTCCTGCACTCCTGCAGCCAGCAAGAAGCTCTTGCCCTTAGATCAGGGCTTTGGATTCCAAACAATTCTGGTTCCTTTAGTAAGAAATCCTTGCCTTGCCCTTTAGGCAGCCTCTGTCTAACCTGGGATGGATGGAAAGCAGCTGGATTTAGTGTTTTGGGTTTTTTTTTTTTGTGGATCCCACGGGGGATCTGGGTCTGCCACCCCAAATCCCGTTTATCTGTGCAAGGACACGAGAGACTTATCTTGCTTTGCCTAAAATATATTTTTATATCCATAATATCCACATAAAATGCTCTGGAAGAGGTTCCCCAGGGAAGGGAGCTCATCAGAGCTCAAGGGGCATCTGGATTCTCCTACTCACATGGTTAACTTTAGGTAGGGGTGAAGAGCAGGGAAATGGACTCGATGATCCTAAGGGATTCCTTTGAACTCAATCTATTCTATGATGCTATAACCTATAAACACTCACACACATAAATAAACAAAAATATAAAAAAAAGAATTCTGCCCCAGCCTTTGGTTGGTGTCCACCCAGCCTCCCTCACTCCCCTCCTCAACAGGACAGCAAGGAAGAGAAACTGAAAACAAAGCTCAGGGGTCAAGAGAAACTCAGGAGCCACCCCAGAGCCACCAAACCTGGCTGGAGGAGGAGCAGCAGCCACAGCCCCTCCACCACCTGCCCTGCAGTTAAAACTCCCAAATTGTCCCAAAAGCATCTTCTGGAGCCTCAGCCAGGACACAGCTCCTGCAGGGACTGAGAAAATGTGACTGTGGGACCAACCCTTATGAATGCATTTGGGGAACTCTGCCAGTGCCTGCATCTGATTTCTTGCCTCAACTCTGGCCAGCTTTAATGCAACATCAGCTTGGAAGCTGTAAAACATCAGACAAACAATGTAAACCAATGCAAGCAGCAAGATTTAACAGGAAACAGGCTGTGCTCTTCATTTTCTGGATGGGAGAGCAGCTGGCTGGGGCAGGGACGATCCCATCCAAAACTCCTCACACCCATTTGCTGGTTTGCAAGGAGAAAAAGAGGGCTGAAGGCTGATTTCATGGGGGAGTTGGTGTAAATCCTCTGTTTGTGGCTTCAAATGGGACAAAAGGCAGAAAAGTCACGAGAAGAGACAGATAAAATATTATTTAACTAAAAGCCTGGAGAAAAAAAAAAGAGTAGCAGGAGGAATGTGATGCCTGGAGATGCTGGGATTTCCTGCTTTTCCAAGCACTGGCAGTGGCACCACCGGAGGAATAAATGTCTGTGCCCAATAGCTGCACTTAACACCTCTTTGGGGGATTTGAAGACTGGCAGAAAGCTCCAGGAGGAATTTTCTCCTGCCAGCCGTGGCCAGTGCTGAGCTCACCAGTGGCACCCGGAGCACGGATCCCATGAGGCTCCAAACAACATCAGGGATAAAGCCAAAACCTGCTGGTGGGAAGGCTGGGAGCCAAGGGATGAGTGTGCAGGACAGGCCCTGAGATGGTCATTGGGGTCAGCCCAGCTGATGTAATCCCTAAATCCCCTAAAATCCATTCCCATCCCTTTCCCCACCTCACTATTCCTCATGGAGCCCCGGCAGCACCGCGTGCTCCATGGATACCCCACGGGATAACGCAGCCGAACACCCTCACAGCTCCCAAAATTCCGCCTCACGTGGGCTTCCACTTGCATGGATCCCACCCAGCTCTGGGAAGAGCATCCTGCTCCTCCCCAAAATCCGACCCCAACTCACGGCACTGCTGGATTTCATCTTTTTAGGCTCCACCAGGCGATTCGGGGCAGATCCTGCCCTTCCCACCACATCCACCGACCCCACAGGATCAGCAGTGCTGGGAGAAGGGCTCAGCCTGATTTCCAGCAGCTCAGGAGGATCTCTGCCCAAGCAGAGGCAGCTCAGGACACGCTTTGGGATTTTGGGGATCTCTTCCCACCAGCTGCTTTTCCTTCCCCACCCGCTTTTATAGGAGCCTGCTGGCTCCCATTGGCTCGGGACACCCTTTTTATAGCAACCACTCTGCCCCCTTTCAACTGCATTCAGTAATTCCTCAGCTCATTGTCCTGCAGAGATTAGTTACACATAAGCATATTTGAATGATTAACTCCTGGGCTCTGCTGAGGCCCCAGCAGAAAATGCCGAATCCGAAGGCTCCCTCCGACTCTCCCTGCCACACCACTGCTCCCAAAATATTGTGGTTTTCCTTGGAGCCTCTGCTCCTGGCCTGCTCCAACCAGCTCAGTTGGCACAGGAGGGAAGATTTCGGCTCCAGAGCAGTGGAAAAGCAGGGGGAAAAAAGCTGGGAAAAACTCAAAACCCAAAGAGGAAGAAGCAACATTTGGAGAGTCAGTCACAGGTCTGGGGTGAAAACCTGCACATCCCATCTCATCCCACTAAACCTGGTGGGCTCCAAGGGTGACAACCCAGCAGCTCAGGGATGGGTTACCCATGGAAACCCTCCAGCAGCTCTTGGGAGCATGAGGAGGATTTAGGGCCATTTCCAGTGGTGTGAGCCACTTTTCCCCATGCCTTCAACTGCTGAGTCTCACCTGAGGTGGTGACACAGGACAGGGGGTCCTGCCTCACTCGGAGCAGCCCATGGGGATGGGAAAGAGGCAGCTTCCTGCTGAGCCCATGCCTGGAGGCAGGATGCTGAAGAGGGAAAGGGACAACGTTTAAATTGGCCTGGATTAGAGTATTTCCATCCCCCAGCCCCCTCACCCAGCGTGGGCAGTGGGAAGCAGCAGCTTTTGGGGGGTGATGAACAGCAAACCTGCAGGGAGGAAGAGCTGGATCCCATCAGGTTTTGTGTGGGTGTTTCCAGTCCCTCCTTGTCCCTCCCTCCCTCCCGGCTGCTGCACCCCCGAGTCAGGGCTTTGTGTCAGGCAATCCAGGAACCACACAAAAAGGAAAATGCAGATGAATTTGAAGAGTATTAAAAAACCAGCAGGTGATACAGGGGACTGAGATTGAACACTGGTGAAGCTGGAAGGGCTCCAGAGCTGCCTGAGCTCAGCCAAGCCCCAGGAAGGTGAGTCCTATCCCACTTTCCCCACAGGATAAAGGACACCAGTGCATCCAGATGGGGACTGGGATGATGCTTGTAGAGCATCCAAGGTGCCTGTTCTGCACATTTCTCCAAACCCCACCTGCCTTTTGTCCACCCACGACATTTCAGAGCTCACCGTGTGCTGCTCATCCCTGCCCTGGTCTGGGGCACTCAGAAAACTGAAAACATCAAATTGATAAAAAAATAGCAATTTTTTGGCACCCTCTCAGCCCTGTACAAGAGCAGATACCTGACCCACAGCTGCCAGTAAAAGCCCTCAGGTTCCTCTCCCTCCTTCACTGTCAGCAGAAAACTTGGGAGATGCTTTTAGACCTGGCAAAAATCTCTCTAGTCCGTGTTTAAAGCCTCCAGCACATCCCCAGGGGTTAAATTCCACTCTGGTTATGGGCGGCAATTAAAAAAAAAACCATAGGAAAAGCCTGATATTGGCCAGGCTGAGGTGCACAAAGCCTTTCCTGACTCTTCTCTGCCAAAACCCAAACTGTTTCACAAGTTTAACTCCCAGCTGAGGCCGCTGCTTCCGAAGCCTGTGGAGCACAGGGAAGAGGATGTGGTGGCAAGGCAGCCAGGCAATTCCTGGGATGCAGAACGTGCTGCTTGCACATTGCCCTGGCACAGCTGCCACCCCAGGGCAGGCAGAGGCAATGAAAAGTTTCATCAGAGAAAACGCAACGCAGGAAAATGTGTGTGTGTGTGTGTGTGTTTCAAAAGCAGCATGCAGAATAATCCCAGTTTGGGCTGGGATGGATTGAGCTGGAGGGGCCCAGCACAGTCAGGGTGCAGAGGGAACGGTTCTGGACTGGGCCAATTTTAAGGCAGAGGAGAGGCACTGTGGAGTAATTTTGCCCAAATTAAGAAAAATTTAAGAGAAAACTGCAGTTAAGAAACTCCATCTTATCCCAGCAGCATCCTGGGACCCATCCCTCACACGAGAGCAGCCTCCTCTGGAACAGCATCAGCTGCTCACAAACCCCAATTCCAGCCCCAAGGAAGTGCTGAACACACAGGCACAACCCCAAATCCTGCTGCAAACCCTGCCAGCCTGTGTCCTTCCCTTTGCCCACATCCCAGAAATGAAGGATTTGCACCGAGCCAGAGTCAGGCTCCCACCTGCCAAGGGGCCAGGCAGGGATGGGAAGTGGGACAGGGAGCAAATCCCAGATTTCTGCATCCCAGCCCTTAATGAGAGCAGCCTGAATGAGAAGGAAGCACTGAATCCATGGCTGGAGGAAGGGGAAGCACTCACAGAAAGGATGGGAGCTCTGGAGATCACAGAGTCCAACCCCCAGCTCCAGCAGGGTCAACCAAATCATCCCACTCCAACCATTAACTGGGAAAAACACAAATTTCCAATGGGCTGGAGGGCAAAGTATGAATTAACCAGGTGTGAGCCATTTCAGTGCTGTCTGAAGTCAGTCTGCTTCCAAAACAATCCCCAAAGCTCCAGATTCCGTGGGTTTGCTTTTCCTGCCTCAGGCTGCTCACCTTTAGCTAATGAACACCCCCACAAACACAAACCAAACTCAATCTGCTCCCTGCCTGTGCCATTCTGCACTCAGTGGTGGGCACAGCCTCACACACAGCCCTGAGCTCCACCAAAGCTGCTCAGCTCAGCAGCAGGGGTTTCCTGGATCTTCCTCAAAATGCCCTGTGCACATCCGGTTCCAGCAGATCCATTTCCCTTGCCCAGCACCAGAGAACAGCCAGGTAGGAGCAGCAGCTCCTTCTCCTCCCAAAAAGCAAAGCTGCTTCTAAGAAAACTTCTCCAGCAGGGACTGCCAAAAACTCCTCAAGAAATCTCAACTTATGGGAAGAGAAAGCCCAGGTGTTTTGAAGTATCAGATCAGGAATTCTGGCAGCTCGTTCCCCTTTCTCAGCACAAGAGCAGCCCTGAGCAGAGCCAAACAAACACACACAACAGAGAAAAAAAAGTGAGGGAGAGATAAGAAATGAGAAAATTACAAATTATATCCACTTCTTAAATATTCAGGAAGTGCTGAGTGCTCAGTTTCTTCTCAGAACACGCATTTACCATTCTTGCACCCCCAGAGCCACTCGGTGCCACCTTCTCTGTTCCAAGAATTAGGAGGGTCCATCTCCTGTGGTAGGGAATGGTCAATTAAGGGAATAATTAAGGGAATAAAAAGAAATGTGGGAGACTGGCAGATCTGCAGTGTGATACTCAGGACACTGGGAAATGGTGTCACATCAGCAAGGCGATATCTGCTCTCCACAAATCATTTCTGATCCGGGGGTTCTGACACAGAAAAGATCAAACAACACAGCTCAAACCTGTCCTCAGAGTAAATCCTCACCTGAATTTACAGGCAGCAGGTTTAAAACTCATTTCCTGATGTCGTGCACATGCCACAAGCCCAGAGCCTTTCAAATGTTGTTCAGCATTGGATTTTTTTGGGAATTATGGTTTAGAAGCCATCCATGCATTTGCAGAGGGCTAACAGCTGTTAACATCTGGAACTGGTACTGAATGGAAAGGTTCACTCCAACAGCAAGTGAGGGAGTTCTGCACCCTGTACAGCACCCCCACAACAACACAGCTGCTGGCAAAAATCCATCCCAGCAACAAATCAACCCCCAGGATGGAACATCCAACTTCAGGGATCTGGTGAGTTGTTCTTGTTGGCTGGAGATATTTACAGTCTGCTCCCAGCTGCTTTTGATATGTTCAGAACAAATCTCAATAACTGCATTTTAGGAAAGGGCAGATCAAAATGTAAACATTTGCAGCCCAAGGCTGCAGCCTGTCAAACATCATCAGTGGCTGCTGTGAATAAAAATGTTAATTCTAAAATGAATTGTGTGTCTTCCCATGCTATGATCCACTTGTCTCTCGTTTTCTTTCCCCTTCGCAGAGAAAAATATACATTGATTTATCACAAACCCATCAAGGACTTTCCCCCTCCAACACTAAACAAACCCAGCCTAAATGCACCTTTAGTCTCCAGCCTTGGAAGGCATTTAATGTATGATAAATTATCTTTAAGAGGCAACAAATATATTTTCCCAATAATTTTCTTTCCTCTCTAAACATCAAAGAAGCTTAAATACCATGGAAACGAATATGACAAATCCCCCAGACACTGGAATTTATCAGGCCCTTTCATACACTGCACAACTGAAGCTCAGAAAGCATAAATTCTCTGCATAAAAACAGAAAATAAACCCATGACAGAGCTGAGGGGGGGGAAAAAACGCCAGATATTGTGATTTGATCTCATCTGTAAGTCACAAAGCTCCCAGGATGTACTTAAAATTTTATTTCTATTTCCAGTACAACATAAGAATTATAAAAGAATGGTCTGCAGCCACAATTTAAACCAGTGGCCGACTTTGTGTGGATATTCACACACAAATGATTTATGATAATCATGAAGGCTTTCAACATGAAATATTTCATCCTGAAATCCTTCATCAGACAATAAAAGCTCAGGAAATTCTGCTTCATCCAGGCCTGAATCTCATTTTTCCAAACCAGATCAAGAGCTCAGTGTTGCCTCATTTATTCCTCCATCACAGGAGTGCCTGGTCTGTGTGTAAATATTGGAATAAATGTTCAGAGGGCAAAGAGACACCTCAGTATTCTGCTGTTTGGGCACCCACAGCTTTGATTTCACAGCTTCAACCCCCCTCAGCTCCCTGGTTTCAGTGCAATTTGCTGAATCTGGATCTCTTTTATTTGGAAGGGACTATCATATCCTTGAGTTGCCCTCCCACAGATCCTCTCAATTCCACCATGCCAAGATTTGGGAGTGTCTGGCCAGACCCCAAGGAGCTCCTGTACAATCCCTGCCCATGTCCTGCTCTGCAAACAGTCCCAAAACTGGCTTTGCACTGCTCTGGAAGGCACTTGGGCAACTCCAAAGCTTCTCAAAGGAATTCTCGTTGCAGCACTGCCGTGCTGATTCCGCGGGGAATGGAAAAATCCCAAAAGATGCTGAGCCCCAGCACTCCTCAGGCTGCTCCACTGCAAACTCCGGCACTGCCCCCCCCCTTTATGACAAAGCACCCAAACAATAGTGTCCTTTTCCCTGCTTTCTTGTGAACAATTGGGTCCCTCATCAGCTCCAGATCATAAAAATTTGAATATATTTTACAGTCATGTCCAAAACAGGATTGAGCTGGTGTCAAACCCAGACTAAGAGCAGCTGGTTCTCTTCTGGAAGTGCAGCCTCCTACGCCTGGTCACCTTTGTCTTCTGTTGCCATTGCTGAGTCTCTCTGCTGTTCCTCAGGATCCCCTGGCAGGATGGTGGTGACTGTCTGGAGGAGGGACTCGATCTGCTCCTCTGTCAGCCTCTCCTCGCTTTCTTCCACCATCTGCAGGTCAAAAAAAACCCCACTGGCATCATTAAATCCACACTTCCTCCATCAGAGAGAAGGACTCAGCTCAGCGGGGAAGACTTTGTCAAGATACAGCCTGAGCTCATCACAAAAGCATTTTACAAAGCAGAACTCTTGGAATATTTGGGGAAAAAAAAGAAAGAACTCCATTGTTCACCATGACAATTGGCACTGTGTAATGAGATCCTAATTTCCTTGCAGCAAGGAAAACACTAGCCTGGGAACAGCCTGGTTTGTCCTAAAGCCTCTCTCAACCTCCACGTCCTGAGCCAGGCTTTTCCTTTAGCTCAGATGCAGCCCCACCTTCCTGACCTTTTCCTCAAGTTTCTGTGTTTTCATGGGATATCCTGAGGGATTCCCTGGACCTTGGCATCTCATCCAGTACCTACACAAAATAATCAGCCCATAAAAGAAACCCCTCATCCCACAGTAGCTGTACTCCACTGGAATTTGCTTGGATTGGGAGATTTCTGGATATAAAGACATTTAAAAGCTCTGAGCAACATCAAAAACACTGTCATGAATCAACTCCATGATTCCATGAGATTAATTAGGGACCTACTCCCAGTGTGGAGCTGTGGCAGTTTTTATATCATTGCTACCAGTAAAACAACTGCCCTAATTTATAGGCAGCTGTTAAAAGGAAAAGAAGCTTGTCAGAGGACTGGAAAAGCAAGTCAGAAGAACTCTTCAAACACAAATGAAACCAATTAAGATTGTGGGGTCTGAGTTTTCTTTTCTTACACCCAGTCCTTGAAAATGGCCTTTGAAGAGGAGTGATTTATATGAACGATGGTTCCAAGTCAATGCAGGTTTAATCAGCTCTAGCTGTAAATTGCCAGCTCTTCAGATGCCTTCTGAAAAGCAGAGTGGCACGTTCAATTCACTTTTGTTTCTCTTCAGAGTCCTCCGAGCCCTCTTTGCACAATCTGATCATCTTTCATCAGGATCATCCACAGATCTGCACACACACAGAGAATCCACTCCTCAGCAAACGGCAGACAGTGAATTTCCATTTGTAAATGACTTTCTGGGGACTATCCCCTTCAAAGGATGAAAATCCCTGGGGAGTGGCTTATCCAAGCACTGTTAGCACAACAGCTACTGTAGGACCCTGGCTTGAACAGCAGCCCTGGCTCTGCTTCCCAGCAGCTGCTCCACTGCACCCCTGTGCTCAAACACACTCCAAATCCTCCTTCCCAGCTGACTCCTGCCAGGCAATTCCCACAGGGAATCACCTCAGCATACCTTGGAGCATCAGCACCACACCACGAAGCGTGGAAGTGGAAGATGACCCTGGAACTAAATGTTCTTTCAGGTCTCTCCTAGCCCAAAGTATTCCAGGATTGTGATTCCATGACCAAATCTGCTCCACCCACTCCTTGGTGCCAATGCTGCTGACAAATCACTCCTCTCCAGAGGACCTTTGCTATGAAATTTCACAGAGGATTATCAGCCTGGCTTTCAGACTGGGTTATGGGGTTATTCATCACTGTTACACTGAATTTTCAAGGTAGGAGCCTTGAAAATTTCCTGTTGTAGGAGCAGGAGCTGGACAAAGAACCAGCCCAGGTGCTTTGGACACCTGGATCACTCCAGGTAGGATGACTGAACCAGTGTCTCCCAGATTTGTCACCATCCCTCAGAAAAACAGCACTTGGCCTTGTTTCGATTTGATCTATTTCATGACATAAATTCCAACCCTCTTCCCATTTTAATTTTATCTATATCAGTATCTGCTCTCCCTTTTTTCTTCCCTCCACTTTCTCCTTCAGGTGCTTGCTCTGATGAAATCAGAACTCAAATAAAAACCAGGGATTTCTGCTCAGCACCAGCTCTTACCAACTCCTGATTTTAAGGCAGAACACGTGAATTCTAATCCCTGTTTTCTTCCCTGCTCCCCAGTGACTCCAAATGAGTAATGCCCCAGCTCCCAGTATGAACAACCCTGCTGATGTCATTTTTACTGGCACAGCACGAGGCTGACAAACTGCAGGGACAGACACAGCAGCTCTGGGGGTTGCTCTGGCAGCCCCAGAAATGCCAGAAATGAAAGAAAATCATCTCTGGGGTTTCAGATGCTCTGGTGCTCTAAGTGATGTCTCATTAAAATGCTGTGAAAAGCATTTTTAGAGATGCCAGACCCTGCACTGAGGAGGGGATGGAGCTCCCAAATTCTCTTCTGCTGGCAGATTCAGAGGGAAGTGGGAATTCCTTCAACTGCTGCAGCAAGTTCACCTCTTGGTGCCTCTCCAGCAGATCCCAGGAATCACCAACAGACACAAATCATTTAGCAGGATGGACAGACAGCTTCTTAGCCAAGCTGATGCTTCAGCCTTATTTTGTTGTGATATTATTTGAGATTTCAAAGGATCAAAAGCACAAACTGTAAAAATCAGTTTCTTTCACTCTTTCAGGAAGCGTAAAAACAGCCCGAGCCTGATTTATGAAATCGTAAGCAGTGAGGAAGCAGCAAAGCAACAAGCCAAAAGGGAAAATTCAAGAATTAAGCACAGACAGCACGCAGATAAAGAGGCAAATGAAACTGTCCTAAAAGAAAACAGATCTCGGGGGAACAGGAGGTCACTCAGAGGCTCATTCTGCATTCAGCAGATGTTCTCACAGCCTTCTGATTTACAGCTGCAAGACAAAATACCTTTGATGCTGAGAGCACGAAGAAATATGGTGCTCAGGAGAGAAATGAGGTGCAAGAAGCAGCCTGAGAGGCAAAAACCAAACCCAACTGGATTCAGGTACCTCCTTTTCCAGCAGCAATTTTATCAATCTTGGAGAAAATCTCCAGCAAAAAGCCCTGCGCTGGCTGGAACTGCTCAAGAGCCAGACTGAGCCCATAAGCAGCCAGGAATGCAAAGTTTATAGCAAGGAAAACAAAAATGCAAATGTTTGAAGGGAGGGGATGAGCTCAGATGTTGATGTTGGCAGTGCCACCCAGCCCAAATGGGAACAGTTTCCCCTCTCGGATGATGCCATGTGAAAGGTTTGGGGTATTTCTGACCAAAGTGCTGCTGGCCCTCAATATTTGGAGATTTGGGTGAGGGGGAGAAGTTGGCAGTGTGACAGAAATACAATTTATGCATAAAAAACCCCCTGATGTCATAAATAATTCTCACTGCTGCTTTTGAGCATTCAAGGCTGTGCTGCACCAAAATAACTCCAGGGGTTTAGGAAAAAACTGCTGCAGCACATCAAGATAAACACACATTCATTCATAAACACACCCAGTGTGTGTTACCTGTGAAATGTGATAACTCACTCAGCTCAGGACTCACTAATCATTTCTATTTCACCCAAATTAGAGCAGTTTGTTACTCAATTTCCATTGCAATATGTTCATAAAATCAGCAAAGCTCCCATTTAGTTTCCACACTGCTCTACATCTAATCAAAGAGGGACTCGAGAAAACTTTTTGAATAAATTGGCACAAAATTCTCCCAGCTCCAACTAAAGCAGCACGTTCCCCCTGCAGCTCAGATTTAATTCTCAGAATTTCCCAGCCAGCCCATGAAGATAATCCCAGAGATTGAAGTGTTCATTCATAAATTAAGGTGCAAATCTATGTTCATAGTGCCATGGACAAATGGAAGCACAAAATCACTCAAGACTGTCTAAATTCCTATTTTTACTTGGTGAAACAAGGACAAACATCCTTAATTCAAACCATACCTATCTTTTGTGCTTACCCAAATAAAAGCAGAATTTAAGTGACTTCATCCTCCTCCCTGTGCTGCTTTCAATGCTAATGGCTATTTGGTTTAGCCTCCTGAGACATAACAATAAATCAAGAATGAAGAATAAATAAAGCCACACTGAAGAACCCCAAAAAGTCCTGAAAGAACTGAGAAATTCTCTCAGTATTTGGTGAACAAACCTCAGCATCACAGAATAACCTGTGGGTTAAAAGCTATTGTTTATTGGAATAATTAGCTAAGAATTAGATTTAAGTAGTCAGTAAAGTACAGTAATAAAGGAAATAGGGGCTCTGATCATTTCCAAAGCAATCAGGCACATAATTTAACTCCAGTGGGGGAGGGAGATGTTTGATGAGAAAATCACTGTTATTTCCTCCTTTGAGCAGTGATTTGAAATTGTTGAGCACCACCACATTAATAGGAAAAAAGCACATCAAAAAAAAAAAGAAAAAGAAATAAAGTAAAAGACTGAATGATTGAATTAATGTCCCTCAGAGATAATTAACCACGGGCAAGGCAAAATACATTGTGGAGAAAACAAAATGTTTAAACTCTCTTAAGATCTTTCATTATCCAAAATACTTTTCATTTATTATTTTTCAGTATAAAAGACAATGTGCCAGCCTGGTTACACACATTAAGTATGAAATTCTCCGAGGTAGAAATACATTTTTCAAAAGCACAAAAATAAAATCTGCTTTTGCACTCAGAGAGAAACACGTGGAGCAATTTGCTCCTTAAAAAAGATGATGCTTCATCTTCAGCACTAAGTAAAGCTGAACCACTCTCATGGTGAGCTGAACATCCCTGACTTTTTATTTGCTCCTTTTGGGAATCACTGAGCCAGGCCCAGCACATGTTAAAGATTAAAACAGGAGGTCAAGATAGCTGCAATGTGTAGAGTGTTGTACTCTGTGGGGTAAAAATTTGAATTTCATGCTCCTTTTGTTGCTGTTGTTGGAAAATAAATCCTGGCACAGAGGCTGGAAAAGGCAAAGATGGACAATGGCAGCAATTTATGCATTAAGGTTTACAAAAGATGAAAAGAACACAACAGAAGTTTGCTTTGTAGCTGCAAAATAATTTTATCAAAACGGATTTACTGTTTGCATACAGCTAAAAATAAGGAATTTTGTAGAGGGAGAGTAATAAACTAAAAAGCTGGAAAGGCAAAAAGCAGCAATAATTATAAATATCCTCTCCCATGAGCCTGGCAGGTAAATCAGACTCCATTCCATGGTCAGGCTGCAGAGAGCTTGAGACACCAAGACTGAGCAAGTGAGAGTCAGCTCGGACTTGGCTGGCATTTTGTTTAAAGCTTTCTGAAAAACAAGACTGATGTGCCCCCATTCCAGGAACTGCTCAGAAGTTCTCCCCAGCATTTATTCCTGATTCAGGGGCAAGTTCAGTGAGGAGAGAATCAAGGCCACTCTAGAGGCAAAAGTCACTTCTCAGCAGGTTGTGGCTCATCCATCACTGCAGGGAATGGACTTTCCTGCAGGGAACCTGTGCATGGGGGACCTCGGGGTTCTTTTATACCCAGAGAAGGCAGATTTTGTGTGCTCAGTGACTGCTGCAAGCTCTGCCCTCATCGAAACCAGGATCCAAGCCAGCAACCGAAGGGCAAAACCAGCGCCTTGCTTCTCCCAGCTCTGGATTTCAGCAACGCCAACCTGCAGCTCCCCAGCAGCCCCTGAGCTCCAAAGGCTCTGACTGAAGCACTTCCAATCGTGCTGCAGCTCTGGGGAGGGCTCATCTGACACAGGGTTAACAATCCAGGGCAACACTGAATATGGGGAAGCGTGCCCTGGGAGTTACAGGGGAAGCACAAAGGAACAGGAGTAACCGCGTCCCCAATACTTCCATGAAGACACAAATTCAGGCTAACCCCCAAATACACAAATATTGAACTTGTCACAAGTTGTTTTAGATCATTAGAGAAGGATTTTGATCAATAATGAACTGACACTGAAGTCAAATCTTGTGCCTGTGTTCTCTAAGTTTCAACAACGAATTTTATTTCACTTGGACACTACAAAACTTGGAATATCTAAAATATGGCACTCTACAGAAAGCTGACTTCTAACAGAAAGGCCCAAAACTCTTATTTTCTTCAAACATGACACAGGAGCAAACTATTTTCCATATTTTATGGGCAGGTAGGATAACAATGAAGCAGGTAGGACAGGAGGGAAGAGAGACAAAGCCACGCAGTCACCTGAGAGCCCCAGAAGATGACTGCATTTAAAGAAGGGAAGAAAAGCCTGCAGATGTCAATAAAATAAATCTGCCTGAGCATACGAAGCTAACAAAGGTGTGAGACGTGCTCCAAATCCTGGTTTCTGAATAAGTTAAAGCCTTAAACTCCTGCCTGGGCTGCTGCTGGACACTGATCTCCTCAGCCACAGAGCACAGCACTAATTCCTCAGCTGGAATCACTCTTCTGAGATGCCTTCAGCATTCTAGTCTCTGCTCCTTGGTGACAGAAGAAAAATAGTCCTACTGGTCCCTCTTTAATCTTTCCCCTTTTTTTCAGCAAAATATGATCCTGTTCCTCCTCAGCTTGGTTCCAGGGGAAGATTGCAAACAGATGTTCTTAATGCAAGAGATCTTTATTGAAATAATATCCTGATTATAACAATCTCTTTATTACCACAGGGGTTTGTATTTCTGAGGAGATGCTTAATAGAAGCATCTATTTCTATTTAGTGACAATCCCTCTTTACAGCTGAATTATTCTTAGACTGACAATGGCTACTTCCCATCAGAAAGTTTATACCCATTTCTCATCCTGCATTACTGCACATTTCTTTTTAGAATTTTTGATTTTAACGTGAAAACAACCAAAAACAACCAGGGAAGATGTCAAAAAGTGAGGCACTCCATCACAGAGCTGCACAGCAAAAAGATTAAATACATTCTTATTTGCAATACTTTCATGAATCACCTTTAATGACTGCATTAGGCATTTCAAATGTGTGCCACTGAAACAAAAACAGGTGGAGATTCTGTCTGAGAGGGCTCTGACAGGAAGCTGAGTGGATTTGAACCCGTGGATGTAAAATGTGCATAAAGGGATACGTTCAACCACTAGCCCACGAGAAAGCAATTATTCAGTTGATCTCCAAGGTTAAAGCTGTTTCCAGCTAAGCTTTGAACAGGCCCAGGCATTGTTACTCACCAGCTGGATTTCCACTGCAGTCACAGGCCTGTGGTTCAGCAGCTGCAGCTTTTCTGCCCTGGTAAAAGCACAGTGTAAGAAAATCCACATTACTGGGTGGTTTGAGGATCCCCTCAATGCCTGCAGTGATGCAAACACATTCCTGATAACTTAGGGATGAAATGTCACTGCCAGGAACAACCCTGGCTGGGTTTCCAGTGTGGCCGAAGGGCCGTAATTTGGATATTTTAATAATTTGGGGACTTTCCTGAGTTCAGCCACGCTGCTGTTGGCACCTCTAGCCCAAGGTGGCAAGCAGAGACCCTTAGATCATTACTGTGCAAGCATTAATTACCTGCTGCTTTGCTAAAGCTGGGCAGAAATGTTAAACAATTCACCAGAGATCAAAAACTTCTGCTACGAACACACAACCACAAGAACAATTTTCATACCTAAGGAGTTACAATCCCATCAAATGGCAGCAACTTGTTTATCCTTTTAGCTCATTGCAAATACAAAATTCCAGCAGGAAACTACAATTTGGAAAAACTAAATCTTGGCATTTATTACTATTTATAGGGCATCTTTAAAGCATATTTAAACGGATTCTGGAGGGTTTAAAGCATATTTGAATGGATTCTGGAGGGTTTAAAGCATATTTAAACATATTCTGGAGGGTTTAAAGCATATTTGAACTGATTCTGGAGGGTTTAAAGCATATTTGAACTGATTCTGGAGGGTTTTCCCCTCAGGGTTTTTTAGAAAGGAAACCTCACAGCTTTTAAGAGAACACTTCATGTTTACAACCAACAATTTCTGTGTGTCTGGAGATACCTCAGAGACACAGTTTCATTTCAAATGGCCTCTGCCACTGGCTGCTGGATGACCCAGCTAAAAAAGTCCATTTTAATCATCACTTTCAGCTTCAGAAGAAAAGCTTGTAAATTTTCAATACAGCATTTGTGAGATATTAACAATTCCTAACAGAGAGCTCCAGGAAATCCTCCAATTTATTTATATATTTATGAATAAATATGTTTAAATATAATACATAAATGTATATATTTATAAATAAACAATTCATTACTTATTATATTAGCTGTTTATATTTATAAATAATATATTTATATCATTTAAGTTACAT
>WAAG01046242.1:3445-17971 GCA_013390105.1 Tichodroma muraria
ACATGTGTCCTCCCAATACTTGCGCAGGTAAGTAATTGGGAGGTTTATAATAATAACGAACCTGTGCAGGTTCATTAAAAGTGGAACGGATTGAAAGTAAAGAAAAGAAACCAACATGAAATATATTACCTGGCAAGAGGGCAGTGACTAAGCAGGACCCATACAAGGTGTACTTGGTGGCACCAGGTCGCTGTACACAGTAAAGAAAGGTGTAAGCACAGTGTTTGACAGCTCTCGGATAAAGCTCAGCGATGCCATGGAGACAGAGCAATCACCTGTCACTCTGCCTCCCCCCTCCCCAGTGTCACCCCTGCCACTGCAAACCCCAAGCTGTCACCACGGAACATAATTAGGAACAGAAGACAAGCCTCACGCCAAGGGATGCCAGGGAAGAAGATTTCAGGTGTTTGTGCTCCCACGTAAGCTTGCTGGCTCTGCAGGACCTGCCCGCATTAAGGCACTGAATGAGGAGCTAGTACAAAAGGATTGCTACTAATTAAAAAGCAATGCTGGGGAGCCCTGGCACGTCTTTTAAGGCAACGGAGAGGAAGAGGGGGAGCAATTTGCAGAAATAGAACAGGCTGTTTTCCCTCTTCAGTATCATCTCGTTTGTCTGATTTATTCCATATTCACGATACAACATAATGTATTTTTTTGTATAACATTATAATTTCCTGAGACCAGAAAATACACCCCCTCAAAGAGGCATAATCTTTACTGAACTGAAACCACTCTGCAGGCTGTTTTCTGAATGCTTCACTTGGGGAAAGGGCATAAAGATGTCACCACCCACAGACCAGTACAGTCTTAGAAATTCTGGGACCTCTTTTTCACCTCAAAAACAAAGGGGGTTTCCTCATATTTTCAAATGACAGTAAGTCATACAATCGAATCCAGAAAAGATTAGGCATTTTTGTCAAAAAAAAAAAGAGTTGAAATTTTTGGAAAAGGTCTTGGTAGCTTTTGCCATGAGCTACAAATTGCCTCATCAGTTGCCTTACAGCGTGATCTTAACCAGGGGGAGGTAAGAACTTGCCTTTCTCCTCACAAAGATGGGTTCAGAAAGCAATGAGCCCAAGAACAGGTAACGTCTATATACTCCAGAAAAAAAAGATCCCCAAAGAACAAAGTCGGAAAATGATGATGCAAATCCAGTGATCTGGGTGGAAAACTGCCCATTTAGGGCTGCACACAGCTGACCCGGCAAAATCCTTGTCTTCTTGCCAGCTGGGTACCTACATTAGAAAAATGCTTTTTTTTTTTTTCCAAGAAGGAAATTTCTGCTTTCATATCTAGTCTAGATCAGGAGAGGGACTGCATCTGATTCTGCTTCTATTTTGTGGTTTTATTCTGAAAGAAGAGTAAGCCTCCCCCAGACATCAGTAATACAAAGGCATTAAGCACCACATCAAGATTTCAAAAACAAATGCAAGAGAGAACATGTCTGCATGTCCAACAGCAGAAAAGTACCAGAAAACATTCTCATCTTGTAACATCCATAATCCCACCTGCTTGTGTGACATTCAGACCTGGAACCCAGCCCTCAATCCCACGCAAAATGCAACCTCATACCAGCTTTTAAATCCTTGTTTCTCTAACTGAAGCAGAAAAAGCAGCGTTCATAGGACTCAAGCTTTTGATAACAGTCAATAAATGATTCAAGCCTGTGAAGTATGATATTTATTTGAACCTAGTGAAACAACAAGATTTTCTTACAAAAAAAGCATTAATTTTACCCATCTCAAAATTAGGCTTCTTTATCTACAATAACAGCCTTTTGTTTATTTCATTCTTAAATAATTTATTCCTTTTTCATTAGGATACAAGTTTAAGAACAGATCAGAATCTGAGCATCTACTTTATTAGCATAGGACTAATTATGAAAAAGTTACTAGCTGTGTTGCAAGCAGAATGAAGGTCCTGTATCAAAGGTAGCCCATGGATGGCTTTCTTTACAAGGAAAAAAAGGTTTCAAGTATTGATTTTCACTGTATTTGTACTTATGCATGGTGCATACAGTCACTTGGATGGTAATAAACCAGCAGGACACTAGATGCAAAACCAATTAACAAAATAATCAGTTGACTGCAGTACTGCTCTGGAAGGGCCAGGAACTGCAGCACTTTGTGCTCTCTGCTGCCATGAATGCCAAGACAATCAGCTCCTCATTTTAAAGGAACAGGGTTAATTGCACTGATGAGATCCTGCAGTTAAATGACTCTGGTATATTGAGCATAAATGACAGATTTACTAAATTATACCAGTGGGTGTATAAAGTGGAACAGTACCCAGAACTTGAACCTCAAATACCAAGAACTTCAAAACAGGAGAATGTGAATCAAATTCCAGAGGAAGAAGGCAGTCCCAACTGATGACATCAACTAGGCATGTTGGGGGATTAAAAGAAACCAACAAACACATAGCAGTGAGTTGATCAATCAAAGGAAGTAATGGTTCTTTTTTCTCTAAAGCCTCAGAGTCAATACAGGTCTGCTCCTGAAGGGGAAGTAAGAAGTGGAAACTGAGAGCCGGTATTCTTGAAGAAGTCAGGCTGGTGGTTTGACTCAGGCCCTATAAACTGCACTGAAGATCAACATCCCTTGAAGGTGGTTTGGAACAGTGTGTCCGGATGCACAAAGGCATCACCAAATAAACTACCTTCAGATAGTGGGGAGCTGTACTGACTGTTGGCAGCATTAATTTCTGCTATCCAAAGAAACACGGTGGCAGCAAAAGAGACACAAAAGTTCAATTGAGCCAGTGATCTGCACACCCAACCTGTTGGAAAATATACCAGTTTAAAAAACTTTGTATTACTTTAGTCATGGGGTTTTGTTTGCCTTTGCCTGGGGAAAAAGAATTTTAAGTCTCTTTCCAGGGCATTGTTCCTCTAGGTGAAGTCTCATGAACTTAGCAACTCAACAGACTGGGAATAGCCCAAAAGATAAAAGGCCATCAGCAGCCATCTAGGAACATCTACCCCAGACTCTGCCTCTGGCACAGCTGGAGACATCTCCTCTGGAAAAGACTGGTAAGAAAATCAAGGAATGAAGATCTAATTAACATCAGAATCCAAAAAATCCGGATCCAATAGGAGACCAAATACTAAGAACTACACTTGAGACCAATGAAAACTGACCCAATTCATTTCTATGAGTTTTGATTGTATAGAAGACCTGAAAACCACATAATAAATGCCATGTGTCATGGAATGGTTCTCTCTGCACACCCAGGCCATGTGAGGATGAGATGGTTTCTGTGGTACATCCTGGCCAGAACAACATCCTGGCCAGAGAGTAAAGTAATGCCTTGGGTCCCTAACATTAAAAATGTTGTTGGAGGGCTTTTGTTTTTCCTGCAGTTTCGGTGACAAACCCTTTAGAAAGTTATGAGAATGGGACAGCATGTACATACAGGAGCTTTTAGGGGTATTATCAATAAATGACATCCCTCTGCTGCTAAAGCCAATACAGAGTTACTGAGTGTGTATTTTCCATCTCTGCTTTCTAAGTTTATTTAGACAAAAAAGTTTAATTTTACTATCCACTCCATCTGCATATCATGACAGGTGTATATATTAGAGGAATATGATGCCAGAGAGGACCATCCATCTCAAGTTCTACATTTTTGTTAAAGCCACAAAGTAACCGAGTTTTGTGTAACTCTACGTTACAAAAAAAGGAATAACATACAAGCTCCTCACTAGCAAAAAGTACAGATCTACTTGAACTGCAACAAGTCAGATGAACAAAGCAAAACCGAATCACTTTTAAATGGCAATGAGGACAGCTCATTTCTATAAATGAAGTGATAACCAGGGGTGGAGAGGCTGCTAAACGCCATTCAGTGTATTGGGTTTGAATGGCCTGCTTTTGGTAGCAGGGGTGAGAAGCTTCTGTGAGAAGCTGCCAGAAGCTTCCACCATGTCTGGCAGAGACAAGCCCTGGCAGCTCCAAAGACAGACTTGCCACTTCCAAGCATGGGACAATTAGAAATGTGGCTAATGCCTCTGTGATAACACATTTAAGAAGAAGGAGGGGGAAAAAAAGAGTTACTGTGCAGTTGTAATTGCCAGAGAAGAGTGGCGTGAGAATATGTGAGAGGAGCAACTCTGCAAACACCAAGGTCACTGGAGAAGGAGCAGCAGGAGGTGCTCCAGACAACAGAGCTGGGATTCCTCTGCAGCCCACGGTGCAGCCCATGCTGAGGCAGCTGTGCCCTGCAGCCCATGGGCATCCACGGGGATGCAGAGATGCACCCACAGCCCATGGAGGAGAGCCATGCCACAGCAGGTGGATGCCTCACAGGTGCCTGTGACCCCATGGAGAGAAGAGCCCACGCCGGAGCAGCCCGTCCTGGAAGAATTACACCCCATGGAAGAATGACCCACGCTGCAGCTCTTGGGGAGGACTGCTGCCCACGGGATGGACTCACACTGGAAATTTGTGGAGAACGCTCTCCTGTGAGAAGGCACCCACAGTGGCTCAGCAGAACAACTCCTCTCCCTGACCAAGGAAGAAACCACAGGTGATGAACTGACCACAACCCCATTCCCTGTCTCCTTGCGCCGCTGCAGTAGGAGGTAGAGCTGGGAAGGAGGGAGGGGTGGAGGGAAAGTGTTTTCAAGGGTCCATTGTCCTTTTCATAATCCTGCACTGATTTTGTTAGTGTAATAAATTCAGATCATATCTCTAACTACAGCCTGTTTCGCCCGTGATGCTATTTGATGAGTGATCTCTCCCAGTCTTTATCTCAACACATAAACCCTCCTTCATTGTGTTTTCTGCCCTCTGTCCAGCTCTGGAGAGGAGTGAGAGAGCAGCTTTGGCAGGTGCCTGGCATCTGACCAGGGCCAACCCATTACAACAATGCAGAAAATTGATGCCTTTTGTTGTGACAGAGTTGGATCCATCTGCTCGATTTCAAACTTTCTGAGCCTGTTGTGTGGCCCAGAAAGCACAAGCAGGGATATCAGGGGGCTTGTGAGTGTCACTGACCATCCAATTCTTACTAATAAAATGAGAACTGCTCCTCTCAAGCAAACTAATGACTTTCAAAGGCTCTCATGGATCTCTCCATACCTAGCAACAAGCCCCTGTTGCTAAATGTAGGTGTTTCTGGAGGATTATTCATAACAACTTCTCCAAGTGTCTCTTCTATCTGTATCCAATAATCCCCGGGGAGTGTTTTCTACAGGGACCTACCCTATAGCAAAGATGCAGCAGCTGCTACAGCATAAATCCTGTGTTAGAGCACAAATCCTTAGAATCTTGGAAGTTTATCAACACAACTTTCTCCACCACTTCTAAGCAAAGGACAGATGAAGAGTTTAACCTTTTTTTCAATTTCGAAGATTCATTAAAGGAAAAATGCATCTCTTCCCATAAAATACTTGCATCACTCTTGGTTTATGTATTTTCAAATGGTTATTTTCATAATAACAAGCGCAGACAGCATGAGAATTGCTTTGATTTCTAGGGAAAGTAACATTCCCTGTAAAATAGATGTTTTTCATTGTTTTTAGCCATCCTTCTACCTTGCTTTTACTTTTTTGTTTTGTTACCAGTTGAAACAATGTCACTGGATATCAAGGACCTGCTGGGTTTTTTTATTATTACACCTGGATGTTCTGAACCAGTTCTAGTTTTACCCTTTCTGTAACCAGCCCCATTTGCTTGCCCCAACACGTTTAAGCTTACACAGATCATCAGCAGACAGTAAAATCTCTGAACACTCATGCTGTCCCCAGTGATCCCTCTTGGCACATCTCATTTTTACTTGACTTGAACTTTCTCTCCGTCCCTCTAAACTTGGTATTGCAACGTGTCACACTTGTGGGTGAACAAAACAGGAACAGAACAATGTACAATAAACTCTAACAAGACTTACTGATTGCATTCTGCATTAAAACCTGGCATAGCTGGGCCTGCTCATTAACTTCTCTGCAAAAATCACAGAAAATCATCACACCAGAGGTACAGTCATTTAGGAAACCACCCCAGAAGTTCATCATCAATCAGACAATAGTAAAATATGAAGCTGAACGGCCTGAGTTCAAAGACTTCACACGGGCAAATAACCTTTCTTGATGTAAACACAACTTAAAGGACTCCAGTTTCAACCAAGTTCATATGCTTTTAAAAAAATACACAAAAACCACCTTCCTTTTGCCTTTTTTTTTTGTGACCTTTAGTTTTCCTGATATTAGTTCAGTTCTTGGTAAATAAGGAGCTTTTGAAAATAAAAGAAGGGGAAAGGAAATCAATATTTTTGTCCATTTAGCAGGCCTCTCACAGTTCAGTGACATTCAGCAAGCAGAGAGTAAAGAGACAAGGAATCAATGTGTAAGAGGAGAATGCAGATCATATGATCATATTCAACCTGCTCAGCTAAGCAATCAATAGCTCCTCTAGCTTCTACTTTGAAATGCAAGTGAGCTGGTCAAGCTGCAGTGTAAAATCAATGCTGAGTATGGATGGTCTACAATGGAAAATGCCAATTTGGTAAAACAGAAATTTTCATGGGATCGTGCCCTCTTTGACAAGATCCTTTTTGCCCCAGGATAGAATTTATTAAGGGGAAACACTGAGAGAGAGGAAAAAGCCCTGCACATCTTGGTATTCTGTGCACTGCCTCAAGAACAAGCAAACTGCTTCACACCTCTACTTTCTCTTCAGTTTGGTAGGAAGGCATATCAGGATCTACACTATCACAACTGCTGGCTATTCTCAGAAATCTGTTTCCAATTTTTTTTCCACTGCTTAGACGTGCCAGCATGAGAGCAAGGGCATTTCTGAAATTTTAAGAAATTTCCAAAGGAATGAAAATCCACTTTTTATTCTACATAATACCAAAAAAGACAAAGTAGATTATATTTTCTTCAATGTCTACTTGTAAGATAGCAGAACAGTCACTTCAGTTACAAAATCCAAGATCTCTGTAAGAAAAAAAATCCCTGGAGTTGGGCTTTAACTATACATTAGTCTTCCCAGTAGATATGCAGAGACAGCAAACCATGGGGACACTTTATCAGCAGCTTATGGGTAAATTTTGCATTTTGCTGTCTCACCAGTTACATGGGTCAAAGAAATGATCAGCCTTTCCAAATCAATCAGAATAATCACCCCTCAGTGTGGGTATAAACAGCATGCCCGGTGACAGAAAATTGGGCTTTGTGTATATAGGTCATTATCAACTGCAGATCCTACCTAGCTGCAAAATTAGGAGAACTGTGACTTGCAGAAACTTTATCTTACATTCCTTTGCCAGGTACTGCAGATATGACTTCCTTAAAACATTATGTTTGGAAAAAAAAACAAACCTGCCTTCTCCTCCTTCTTCCTCAACAGTAGAAGTCTTCCTGTGGAGTGATTTTTATTTATTACAAAGAACACCATCAATCTTGGAGGTGATGACCAGAGTAGGTCTAAGTTATATTTGCACCCCCTCGGTGATATATAAAGGGTTTTAGATTAAATGGGAATCAGGCCCAGATCACATTTAAGATACAAACCTTTTGTCTGTGTCTGCGCAATACAAAGAAGAGAGATGCTCATAAGATGCTGAATCTTCTAATTTAATTATTCTCTCTGTCATCACTTGTAACTTTGGACCATTTCTTATACCCCTGGGCAATCTTCCAGCAATGGACTTCCCTCCTACTCCACAATCACTGGTCCTTTAAGGAGATATGTACTACACAATCCACCCTTATACAACCTCCTTTTTAGTGATTCCATTAGTACAGTAGCTGCTTCCACACAAGCGATGAATATCTGATATATCCCAAGAGAAACAGAGTGCTCACAGGCTAAAGATTTCTCTAAATCTGTTGATTTTAAGTTAATTTATTACACAAAGCAAACCTTCAGATATGTGGGGACTGTGAGAAAATACCACTTGGAGAAAAATCTGCTGAATTTGGTTTATATGGGAAGACCCAACTAAAAGGTAAAGTTATTCCTTTTGTTGAAATGTCCCCTTGACTTACCCTAACACAGAAGAGATTTGTAAATGTGTGAATGAATACTTGTGCTAATGCCCAAACACCTTTGGAGTCATAAAGCACCATTTGTAGCAGCTTCACCTCTAACTTCATGTATTTCCTTTTTAAAGATGAAAACTTACTTTACAGATATTAAGTTTCTGTGTAATCCATATGGACAGATTAGAAGGGCTTTGCAATACACCTGAGGAGGTAAAGTTTAGGGAAACTGAGTCAGAAGGATGAAATCTTAAACTAAGTCTGCAGCATATGCTGAAAATACATCCCCTGGTCTCCAAAGTGATTCTGCACTTAAAAGCCAGCTTCTGACCTTTGCTGTAATTCATCATACTTCCACTTCGTGCTCCACAGCCTCCTTCCCACTCAAATTTCATCTAAATAGCTCATCACTCACCTTGAACCATCTGCTTGGAAAATTATAAATATGCATTTTCTCGCACAGAATTACCGGCACAGATTACCTTTGCTTCCACGTTACGGGAAATCCGCCCAAACGTCCCACTCGTTGAAGAGCTGCCTGCTGCCCTGTCCTTTATGTCATTTATTTTGCTCTTCACCTCTACTCCATTTCTGAAGCACTTCTGAGTCAAAATCTCAGACATTTTTATACATCTGACCCCCAAACCAAATGACAGCACTCAGTCATGGTAACCATGGCAGGACCTGCAGGGGACTTCCCTTGTGCCATGGAGCTCAGAGTAAAAGTTTATTTCAGCTTCTTCTGCTCCTTCTGAGCAGTCGGGCCCCACTGGATCCAGAGGTAGTGAAACATTTTCACACAAAATTGTTGCCAGAATCCCAGCTGAAGAGCGGTTTCCCAGAATAAAAATGGCATCACAGCCCTGGGAGGGAAGGCAGGCAGACTAGCGTCAGTGAAGCTGTCCTACATACAGTGCATGAACTAAGCTGAAAATCAGTCTTATCTAAATTAACATGAGAAAGTCTGAATTAAAAGAATTATTTAAAACTAGCTGTGGGTCCTCAAACCTGGAGCCAGGAGGTGGCAGTGAAGTAAAGGCTGGCTCCACCATGCGGAATCCAGGCTTTCTCAAAACTGGTTTCAGAAGCGCCTTTTGATCGCATTTTCCTGGCTGCAACCCTCAGAGTGCCATGCAGAATGTAATCCTTCTCCTTTGCAACCTCTTCTGCACTGTCATTGCTCAATACAACTTTTCCTTTCCCTGCTTTTCGTGCTCTGTGAGCCAATGACACGGTTTGAAGCTGAGGTGTTTTGGCTACCGTGAAAGGGAGCACCTCTGAGCAGACAGAAGGACAGCACAGCCAGCCACATACCCTTCCTCCAGCAGCTCCTGCAGTCCCTGCTCTGCCTCAGGTCCTCACTGCACCATGCTGACAGGAGGGACTACAGCCCACTGCTGTCAACACCTCCCAAGCAGGTGGTAATGACAACTGCAGAAGACCCATTCAGCTTTAATAATGAAAAAAGGCTATTTTTACAAAACTGCCTGTTTGGATACAGGAACAATTGCCAAAGAAGTCTAAGTTCATTCTACTTGAAACCTGTAATACTTAAACTTCAATGTTCACATGAGTGGTAGTGATATACTAGTGAGCCTTTCTTGACCATCTGTAACACCTTCAGAGCTCTGTTGCTATTGCAGCGGAAATGAGATAAAGAATTGCAAACCAGTGATTTCCCTAAAGTGCTGTCTAGTGGATAGTACATGGGCTGCACAATGTCTTCTCTGAGGAAATTTCATAACTAGAAGCCAGACACAAAACAGAAGCCAGTCAGTCTTTTGACAGAGAGAAAACCACAATTATACTGCTGCTGACATTCACGTATCTGCTCGTGCAACCAGAAGCAGAGCAGTTGTTCACAGCTACTTTATTACCACTATGCACAGGACAGAAAAGACATGAGAGCTTGCTCCTATCCATGCCTTTCCCAGCCTAGTAGGAAGCTACTGATGATTTATATTGATTGAGCTGTGCAGGTTGCAATTGCACTTTTTCAGTGCCTAGATTCAGAGGTTTATGGATCCCCACCACAAGCCACATTAATAAAATCAGCAGAGGTTTATGTATCACTGCCGTACAGCACTGGGTTAGTAGAGTGCAGATGCCAGGGACAGGCCACCTGCCACACAGAAAGCATCAAAACAGAATCAGAATTTCTAGAGAACAATTTCTGTAATAACAGGAAAGGTAGGAAAAAATGACAAATAAGAGACTGGAAATTCTCTGGAAAGAGAATAAGAAAAAGGAAAGAAACAGCCAAAGTCCTACCATTCTGGCCTTTATCCAAACTAGTTTTTGTTCTGAGACTTTCAGAGGACTGTGCTTGACCCTTGTCAGGACACGTACATCAGAATCCTGTCTTTTAATTGTCCAATGTTCTCTTTCAGTTCCAGCCTTGGAGCCTGCAGAGTGCAGCTGCAGAGCTTGCTGGTGCCCAGCACCAAGGCAGGGAGGGATATCCACATCAGGGCGCTTTTCCCACCTTGTCCCAGAATCTGGATGCCAACACCTGGCACAACAGCACCGTTCTGCACCTGAACTCCTGAACTGCCCAGTGCTCAGCTTGAGCAGCCTATTGAACCCGTATCGTCCCCCCAGCAAAAGCCTACAGTGCTTTTCCTGACATGGGAGGCAGCAGATGATGAGTGATTTGGCAAAGGGATCCCATCCCATATGAAGCTGTATGTAGGCAGGAGAGCTAACACGGGGCAGTGCTGAGGACAGCAATGTGGGGAGAGACACAGGGAGCTGGCCCAAGCACAACTGAGCCCACAGAGAGGGAAAAACCTGTGAAACTGGGACAAGTATTAATACTTGTCAGAGTCTATCCCAGAGGAAACTCCTCAGTGGCAACAAAGAGACAGGGCAGTACAAGGCAACCCCAATCCCTGGAAGTGCTCAAAGCCAGGTTGGATGGGGCCTTGAGCAACCTGGTCTTCTGGAAGGTGTCCCTGCCCAGCAAGGGGGTTGGAACTAGATGGCCTTTGAGGTCCCTTCCAACCCAAACCATTCTTTGATACTAAGGCACAGAAGTGTGGTCCAAATATTTTTCATGGGTTTTCTCAACACCCAGTTTAGCAGAGAGGCTTTTTACATCCTTGCCTGTGTTTTATAGCAGCCTGTCCCACAGACTGCTGGCCAAGTCTCTCTCTAAAGCACATCTGCACAATTAAAATTTTTTTCAAAAATCTTACAGGCAAAGGAGTTTCAGCCTTGATTTCAAGGGACCAGGTCATCCAAGTGGTTTGGAGCTGTCACAAGCCCCTCTATTTATCCACTGCCTAGAGCAATGAAAAATGGTTCCTGAAGAATACAAAACTCATTATTAATTGCAGTTGCATGTGCACCAGCAGGGATTTTGGTACCAGAATTTTTCCTAGTTCCCACTGGGTCAGAGCAGAGGCTGCTTTAAATGAAGTGATAAAATGATCATCCTGCTGAAAATTCTTTGAACCATTGTTGCTTTTTTTGGGCCAGGAATGAAGAAGTATCTTTTCAGTCCAGTTATTAGCATAAAATAATTAGACTTTGGGGTATATTTTGCTCCCAGTGCACATACATAACTTGCATTAATATTAATAGGGACTTCTCTATTCATACTCATTGAAAGGAGCCCATACCTCAAAGGACTGAGAAAAGCAAAAGCATATTTAGGGTTTCGTCTATCACCGAAGATTTCCACAGACCCCTGTAAACTGCTGTCTTCATTGTATACTTCTTTCTCTTCCTAGTTTACTTCCAATGAGACAAATGTTCAGCAGATCATGGAAGAAAATCATTTGCTCAGGATTCCCACTGCAGGCAATCAAAAATGTGCATGCAAATTCTATGGAAATTACTCTGTGTCCAGACTTCGAGACCAAATTCATGTTATGGTTTCCGCAGAATAAAAATTTAACAGAAAAGCTTGCCTCATGAAAATGTATTTCTTTCATATGAAAAGTGATGAATCTCTGATTAATACTAACAGTGCCTGCTGCACACCCATTTAGGGGCTTCTTCATACTTCCAAAAAGCCAGAATTAATTTGTGTTATGGCAAGTACTCAAGAAGTATCTTCCCAGAGCAACAAAAGGGAGATTTGGGAAAATAAACTACTACAGCAGAAGGATTCACCTCATGGCAGTTTGAAGAGATGCCTAGACTGGCACCAGGATATAAAGTCTCACGTGTCTTGGGCCCGAAGAAATATAAAACATCCAGTGCTAAATGACAGAATCACAGACATGGCAAGTCATCACCAATGACATCAGAGATGACGTCCTTTGTTCTGGACTTTCCTTTAAGGGCAAGGTGAGCTGTGCCCACGAATGACCGTCACCAAAGAAGAATGATAACCAACAAAGCGGTGCCAACGATACAGCAGAATTATATAAGGGATGAAACCGCCAGTCTTGGCTCAGAATAACATTTTATGAGACTGAGGGTAATAATAGCGTTCTGCAAAACAGGGGAACCTGGGGAAAAAAAAAAAAAAAAAAACAACCAAAAAAACTTCTGGGGTCCATGAAAAGGACTGAAAATTTCCTTCACTTCTTCTGGGTAGGGCCCCTCATCATTCCTCACTTTCCTTTTAGGGAAGGTCAACCTTTACCATTAATATTTATTATTGTTAGTCTCTCTTGTTTTATCTCACCCCATTTCACCGGGGACTGAATTGCAAATGAGATCTGGGTAATGTTCTAGCTTAGAAAGAACTTCTTTAAATGCAGTCCTATTCTCCATCCCAACACCAACTGCCACTGCAACAAAAAAAAACCCAAAAAACAACAACAGAGAATGGTGTCAGAGGAACAAACAGTCAGGATGAAGGAGGCAGGAATACTTAAACTCAGGAACACCACAGCAAAAAAGTAATCAGGTGAACCTCTACAGTGGAACAACAGTGTACATTTGGTATTAGCTTCTTGGCAAAGATTCAGTTCTCCAGAAGTGCAAAGACCCAGGTTCCACCTCCTCTTGTCCAAGAGTAAATATACCCCATTCATTTCACTGAGATTACTTCAGATTCTCACTGCTGCAAACTGGAGAGACGTTTGTCTCTCGTTTTTAACACCATCCCTCTAAGGAAAAACACTGTTCAAAGCCTCCCTCCGGTTGAATTTGAATTTCACAGGTCCCGACAGGTGATGAAAACTATCCAGAGCAATTTTTCTTCCCTTTAAATTAACTCCCAAAGCAGACAACATTTAGAGAGGCTGAAAGCATAAGCTCATACCTTACATGAGCATGTAACTGAGGTCATTGCTTGGCCAAGAATGAAGGGAGCAGATGGTTATTTTGTTTGTTTTTTTTTCTTGAGATCTCACGAAAACATCGTCCTTGAAAGCCACTTTATTGCTCTGAAATCTTATCTAAGGTCCTTACATAAAATAGGGCTTAAAAGAATAAAAAAAACTTATCTGTTATCAACCCTTATCTGTCAACAAGAAAAAGAACAAAGGCAGAAGTGAAAAAAGTTCTCTCCTATTCCCCTCTCATATGTTTCCTCTCAATTTGACTCAGGACTTGGCTAAAAAGCCCATCTAAGTCTCAAGCAAATTATTCATCATGTCTTTAATCAAAATCATTAGCTCTCCTAGTCAGGCTGGGCAGGCAGCTGCTGTTTTAATCAAGCAAAACATATTAAAAGAGGTTTCAAATCACTTTACAAAGGGGACAAAAACTATTTATCGTTTCATTTTCCATCTCCATCTGAGTGCAATGCACTCACAGGCAACAGAACCCGGGCCTGGTTCTGTACCAGTGCTGCAGTGTGGGATCAGACCCAAGAAGATTCCAGGTCCTGATGATGCTCCTGGCAGTTGGGGCAGGAAGACTGCAAGGAGCTAAATAGCAGCTTCCTACCTGCTGAGATCCAGGAGACCTCCAATTTCTATAAGCAAATATCATAACAAAAACCTGCGATGCCTACGTAACTCTAATTGCTAAGAATCATTGATACATCTATCTGACAAACCATCCCTTCCCCAGGCAATCATCACAATTCTGAGGTCAGTAGTATAGTCCAGTGCAGGTCTAAAGTAGCAAAAAGACACAATTCCCCAAATTTCTGCTGCTTTTCACCTGAAAATACAAAGGCAAGGGGCTGTTGGACTTTACATTCTGGGAAACGTTGCACCTGTATATTTTAGATACATGAACTAAACCACATTCAGTCAAATAACTTGTGCATAGCTTATGCAAAAAGCAAGTTGTTCACTGGAGAGCAAAGAATGAAATAGTAAATTAAAAAATGCCGTTTAGGTTAAAGTCTCCTGAGCACAAAGTCTGCTCCCTCAAATCTCTATTAACGCTGGAGAGGTTTTCTCCATCTGCTGCTGCTTTTACTCAGGATAAGGAAATACCTGAGAAAAGCTGGAATGAGCCATGGGGAAAGCAAGGACAGGAACAGAGGCAGGACCACTAGTACTGGAATACACCTAGGGACAAATGACTCCATACAATTGTGCTGTTATTTCAAACTTAGACAGCCTCCAGCACAGTAATTTCTCCTGTGCCTCCAGATCATGCATGTGGAAACACTAGACAACTAATTA
>WAAG01046244.1:3307-21022 GCA_013390105.1 Tichodroma muraria
GCTTTTTTTCACTGTAATAAGATGATCTGTTTTTGCTGGTATGCTGAATATCCTGAGAAATGCCTAGATAAGAACCTTTTTGCTTCTTGGGAAGCAGTGGATGAAATACATAATTAAAGTTGTTTTTACATGACCATACTCAAAAATCATTTTGAACATAAAGTCATCATTTCCCAGTTCATTAGCTTTTCAAACGTATCAAAATTGCCAGTACCAAACAAATGTTCCCTCTTAATGTGATCAATTTTTAGTATTTCTCTATCTTGCATAGTACAACAACAGTTTCAAATTAAGAGCTGCTTTGAAACGTGAAAGCTAAGCAATTCATACTTTAAAAACTGATGGGTTTTACTGGAGGATTCTTACATCTTTATTTTTATTTTTTTAGGGATGGTTTGTCAAAATCTACAAAGATCTAGATCAGTAAACCTGCCTGCTTTACCAGAAATATTGACTATTTGCATATACTTCACTAAGTGCAATTCATGAGGAACTCGGAAGATTCATCCTAAAATTACTAGCAAAAGTTCATAAATCCCTTTCATTCTGCTTTACTGCTAAGCATTATTCTTCCATTTCATCCATTTATGGCAAACTGGTGCAAACTGAAATACTTCTTTATAAAAATGTGAATCAAGATACCTTGCTGCTAGCAAGTGCTGGTGTAGTTTTGCAGGGTTCTGCAGATCATTTTAAGTGAGCATCAAAACATGATTTTAAAACATACTAGTTTGTGTCTGAAACAGCATTAAGTGCAAAGTCAAAGCAGGGTGGTATACAGTACTTCTTTGGCCTCTCACATTTCCTTAAATTGATGGGATGATTTTAGTCCTTTATGGACCTGACCTCCAGAATGCAGCTGAAAATCTTCCAGGCCATGAGTACCATCGTTGCTGCTCTAGACTACTTTAATTTCTGCCTGTGTCAGCCTGAAGTAACAAGCCCCTCCTGCTCCAGCACCCAAGGAAAAAACTCATCTTTCTTAAGGCACCCGCTTGAAGTTCCAGACTTTATGCAGACGCCTCACAAATATCAGTGGCCACCCCGCTCATGCCTTTCTGAGATGCTATTGAAGCTCAGATGCCAGAAACGTAGAAGGATACTCTACTACATGATGCACAAGAGAACCAAAGAAAAGTCTCTTACACCGAAAGGAATTCACCATGTCTTTCCGGACGGAGGATAAGCCAAGCAGGGAGACAGCACCCTGCACCGTATGACAAGGAATGAAACCCCGGATGCAACAGCCACTAAATTCCTAAAATCCATCACAACTCTGGGAATTGAAGTCATGGATATGAAACTCCAGTGGTAACTAGATTCCATAGTACCTTAACAGAAATACTGGGACTTCATGTACTCACCTAAGGTGATTGCTTTTGTCCTTTGTTTTTCTCTGCTTAGCATGGAGGAGTTTTGCTGAATCATGAGACTTCACTTCAACAATCCCCTGATGCCAGGATTGGGGTGGTTTTTAACGAATGGGTTGGAAGCTTATGAAGCTGTTCCATGCCTTCCTCTGTGCTTTCTTGTGCAAAGCTTGCAAAGGGAGCAGAGCATCCATCCCTGACAGTCAGCACCAAACCTGCACTGACCCCGATGGGGTTCACACCAAAACAATTGTGGGATTCTCTGAAAGTACAGTAACATAATCATTCACAACCTATAGAGATACCCAGAAGTATTAATATTGAAGCAAACAAGAAGCTCTATTTATGTGTAAAATACCAAATAACTATTAGATTTGGCCTTCACATTTTCTTGTTCTGTGCTGTAGTTATGCACTGAAATATATGACCTGTTCAGGTATCTGTGACTCTGAGTGAAATACCATCTGTATTTCACAATCACTCAGTAAATAACTTCTGGCAGTGCAGTTAAAAAGAATCATAAACTGTGTGATTTATTTGATAATGGAATAATGTTCTCCTTTGCAAACCCAGACTTTATCTGCACAGAATTTTTACCAGCATATACAGAAGAGATTTATCATATTTCAAACATACTCTGAAGGAAAACTAGGGTGGGGCACTTCAGAAGGAACTTAAATTAGAAAGTCAAATTTTAAAGGATAAAGCTTAGGCAAATGTACAATAAATTGAACAGCAGAAGCAGAATTTAAGCTCCTCACAGAAGAAAAAACCTATTCAACTCACCATATGTGAAACGTCAATGATTGAGCATTGCAATGGTTCTATATGCTGAGAAGCATCTTTCATAACTCACATAATATTGTAGATAATTAAAAATCTGATAACTTATTTAGTGGCAGGGATAATACTGAGCACAGAAAATGGCACAGATAAATCATTCCCATGTTACAGATCAAAATATAGAAGTAATTGAATAGCTTTTATTACTACATGGAGATAACTTTGCCTGACTCATTTGAATATATACATTTACACTTGTATATGTATAGTGCAATTTAGAAGTAATTTTATAAAAAAATAAGTTCCTAACAGATTAATATCTTAGTACTGAATATCTAAAACTAAAGACTTCTAAATGTGTAAACTATCTAGTTAATTCAGGATATGTGTGATGAAACAGAACACTTAATTAGTATCAAAAACCAGAAAGTACCTCAGTTCTAAAGCATACCTCTCAATGTTTACATAAAGAAAAAAAAAAACAGTCTAACAATATAGAATTCCCTGGGCCTGACAATATACAATTCCCTGGGAATAAAAATAATTAGAATACTTAATAATTAAAGATAACTGAAGACCAGTAAGCACACTGAAGTGTGGTCTACTTCTGATCTGTTTGTGAGAAAAATTCAAGGTAATTAAATTTCTATTACTTAAGTGTTTCTCATTCCCTCTACCCCATCACAGCTGGTTTCCTTTTCAGATCGGTGAGTTCTCTGAGAACAGACCCATGTACTTTGGCATGATTTCTTTTCCCCTGATTCCAGGGTGCTGGATCATTGAAAGCATGCAGCGTGCAGACTTCCCTTGCTGCTTAAACTACTCAGCTACCCAGCAAAGCACAAAGGTCAATTCCACAATGGCAAAATTCATCAAACCTTTTCTTAATCTGCTATTTAATAAACTCTCAGAAGGGCTTCCTGCTTTTGACACCTTGCTCTCAAGTTCAAATTCCTCAACCCAACTAAAATTCTGTAAGGACAAATACCCTGCCACAGCCTGGAACAGCTGTGCTGATAGAACTCTCTATTTCCAGTAGCAACTGAGGATCCTTCTCGTGACACCAGGTTCCTAAGTAGCGTCCTGTGAGTCCAAATGAAGAAAGAATTCAAATAAAGTAAATATTCATGCAGTTTTTAAAAAGCCACCACACAGGCCACCCTTCTTTCCACCCCACATCCTGCAGGCTTTCTGTGGTCTCTCACCTTGAAATTCCTGCCAGGTTTGTTCCTCTCCAGGGTACAGCCATGTATTCTGTGTGAACATTAAGCTAAATCAGGCACTTCACATTTCATTGTCATTCAACATGGAAGCAATTTGAACTGATCATTACTCTTATATTACACTCAGCTCATACTTCTGCTTATGCTATCAACTTTTATTAAATGCTCTATAATATCTGATTCATCCAGAAAATACACATTTACTGGTTTGTGTCTTCATTGAGGTAGATGGACACTTTCAGTCTCAGTTTCATCATCGTGCCAGAACTTTTCTGCCTTCATCCCTCCTCTTATCTCCAGTTTAGACCTGGGTAGGACGGGCAGCAGCAGCCCTGGACGCTTGGTCTCCACCCAGTGTCCTGCATTCCACTCCAGAGCCAGACCCAGCCACCTCACCTGGATTAATGTCCTGGGGTGACTAACAAACCTCTGACAATTAATTAACAAACCCCTACCACAGTCAGTGCCACTGACAAAATCTACAGGTCTTGCTCATAGTCCAAAGTATGTTTTCAGAGAAAAAATGCCTTGCACAAAACCCTGAACTGCCATTAATACGGTCTATTTGCCTTCATTTATCTTCACCTTTAATACAAAGCAAGTTTCTGACAGTCAACTTAAAAACAGCAAAGTCTAATTGCAATTTACCAACAAGGCTTTTATTTCTAAAGTATGTTGTGTAGATAAGGAATGCTTGAAAGCTTAATGACTTCTTACTAGATCAATGGTAACACATAAAGGTGTTTGCCTTTTTAAGAGGAAAACCAAAGGGTTTAGGCTCCAGTCTCATTTCCTTTGAATAACTTTTCAAAAAAAGGTAGAAAGGCTTTAGTTAGTTTTAACAAGGTCAATAGACCAAAGAAAAAACGAAAATGAAAAGAAATAGCTGGTACCAGAGTGGGGGAAGAAGCAAACCAAAAAGCAACGTAAGCTTGAGTGTCATAGGATTTTTACTATTTGAAACCTCAACATTATCACTTTGCTCAAAAATCACACCTGTTCTAAAATTCAATTCACTTCCCCTCAATGGAGTCTGAACTCAGCCTAAGCTCAGACACTGCATATATTGACCACCCCAACACACCCTGCAGCCCCTACCACCACCTGCAGCTGCTGCCAGGGACTGGCTGAGCTGGACCCTTGCATTTCCAATTTTGCCACCATTTCAGCACATGAGTGATTAATAATATGACACTTCTCAAACAAGTGACAAATTCTGAAACAAGAAGGTCAGATGATCTCAGAACCATCTCAGTATCAAAATAAAAATTTATTTCCATGCAGATTTTTATGATAGGTGTCTTTATTTCTTAAGGGAATTGTCCCAGCTTGACTGAAATGACACTCTGAGATATTCAGCAAAAAGTGAATGTGACCAGTTCTTGTACTGGTGGGTCACCTCTGTCAGACTGCCCTGATAAATAGAAGTCTGTCAGCACACAGCAGAGATTTCTTTCAAACTGAGCACACCCCAGAGAATATTTTTTGTCTGAAAGATACTGATGTATGTTACCTTCTTCATTAACATTACAGAAAATTTTACTGGGAATTGCAGGAGGAAAAAAGTTAGGAGTACTACATTTTATGTGGCTATAGAGCACATACTCTCAGAATTATACCAAAATATCATATCAGTTAAACACAGGAGTGTTTCCTTCAGCTGTAGCCATTAATCTTAACTCCTTGGGCAAACTCAAGAAAAAGTTTCTCATATGGGTTTGTCACATTTTCAGAAGTGTGCAGCTCACAACAATGCACAGATGGACAACATTCAAATTTTAAATAGTTGCAGGTAATAGCTTTTTTAAAGGCCTGAAAATACAGCTTAGTGAAACTTCCATATTTTTCTGTACATTTCTTCCCCCAAATATTACAAGACCCAAAAATTCTATCAAATTCTACACATTACAGAATTTTAAAAGTCTCAGTTCAGAATTAGCATTGACCCCTACTTTTAGTGGCTTACTCCTACTCATTTCAGTTCAGAAATGGAGAGAGGATGTAAGAAAGTACCATAATCAAAGATACATTGAAAGAAGCAAAATTCTAGTGAATTTCAATGGGTTGTGTTGGGGTTTTTATTCAAAAAACAAAACACTATCTTGTGGTAACTTTTTCCCTCAAGTTTAGACCTTGAAATGCTGGCAATTTTTTTCAGTATAGTTATAGGATGAGAAAGAGTAAAAACTGGAAGTTATTCCACATTTTTGATTCTTAGGGCTTACCAACAGTCAAAAAGTCAGACAGACTGGAATGAAAAATAGGATTTTGAGTCTTTACCACTACTTTGTTTATGTCTGTGAACAAAGGCCAGTACATTATAACGTCCCATAGTAAGAGATTACTGCAGCAGGATCAAGAGGCTGCACTTCTAGCACTTCGACTCTAACTCTGTGTATGTTGGCAAACCAGGAAGAAACCACTGAAGATGACTTTTCCCTCTGAGCCTGAATGCCAGACTGCCACTTCAAAACTTGGATTATAAAACCATCTCTTAGGTCCAGAGGGGAAATGCTGGATTAACTACCTTGGGCTCTTAAAAAGGCACAATCAGGCATGCACCAAGGGCAGTGCTCAGCCTAGGGGTTTATTTCACACAGTTTTTGGTGCTTTATCAGGAGACCACAACTTTGTGACTCCATAGATTACGTCAGGTTACACTCTCCAACCGCCAGGACTTCCCATGGAAAGGGCAATAAGATACATCAAACCCACAGACAATTTGGCAGAATGCTCCGAGGAAAATACACCTTTGTGGTCCTCACTCCTCCTTCAGATGTCACTGGAGTAGGCATGCAATTTATAAGGCTTGAGTTTAACAACTGGCAAGTGTTCTGTGTTACTGCTGGTTTATCACTTGCTGAAATTGTTTTAATAACCATCTCTATAAATTTATTATAGAAGACATCTAGCAAGGTTTTAATTTTCAGTAGACATGTTAGCTCTAAAACCATGAGACTATAAGACTTTTTGTTCAGAAAGCATGCATGGAAACACTATTTAAAATATCAAAATAATTGAATTTACTCAGGTTAGTGTAATAATAAAGTTTTCTGCTTTATGTAAATTCCTATAAAATCCAGACAGACCAAGTAATCACTGATGATATTGCCAAACACTGGCACAGAAGCAGTGTCATGTTAATAAAGCATTTCTGAATTGCTTCATCCTGCGAAGAACAAAAGTGGAGCATGGATGAAATAGATATCAGCATTCACCAAACTGGAACACCTAATCCCATTTTAAAAAAATCATACTGCTAATTCACTTTTGCATCTAAATAAGCAGAGAAGCTAAATACAAACAAAATTCACTGCACATAAAAAATGTATTTTATACCACTAATTCATATCAATCAATTTCACCCAAGGATAAGGATTTTAAGAGCCTATATGATTTTATCTAAGAGCAGACCTGCTGATTCAGAGGCAATTGTTCTCAGGGTTATCTCTGATTATTATGGATCCACCAAAAAAAAAAACCAAAAAACACATGGACCAGAACGCAGAGAAATGAATNATAAAATCGTTACTGTGGGAACATCGGTGGCAGCCATTGCTGGCAAGAGATCTTTAAATATAATGAAGCAATAATATAAACAGGGAGGAAGGGAGAGTTTCGGAGCAGCCTTGTGTGTGTACTTGTTATTCTTGCCACTTGCTGTGAATATCACTGGGAAAGGTCACTTGGATTTAGCAGTTCACAGCATCATGAACTGCTGGCTCAGATAAAGGCATTAGACTGTGGAAGATGATAATATGTTCTTCCTTCTCTAAGATATTAATCTAAGCTACACCTCTTGATCTCTAGACAAGAATTTTAATTTGCCCAGCAAGGATAACACTGAACACCATCAAAATATTTTCTTTTGATAGTGGAGCACTATCACAGAAATGCCTTTTAATGACCCATTTAAATCCTACTGTTTACAGCAGATTAGTGCAGCCGTGAGTGCAGCCAGGTCTAAAGACTCTCACTACCCCATAACAGTGTAGATGCTACCAAAAATCACCTCCACAGAACTATGTCTGGCTGAAAAACTCTGTTCTGAAAGCTGCTCATTATATTTTTCTTGACTGTGGAAAAGCATCACTATACTTATCACGACTCACATCACTTGACAAATTGATATGATAAATAAATTGCAGGATTTCAACTTGCTTTCCCTTTATCCTCTACTGCTGCTCTTGAAACAACTCATTTTAATGCCATCTGCAAGGAGATGATGGTAACACCCCAAACGAGTGGGGAAATACAGCACTGGCCTGTCTGTAGGCATGACTTGGGGAAAGATGTTTCACTTCTCCCACAGCTCATCTGTACAGACACAGAAATTCAGGATTTAACAATACACAAGCTTCCTAGATTTCCATAATGATTTCTGAAAATGAGGCTCAGGTCACTCCTAGATCCTTTAGGAATGTAAGTCAAACCATATATTAAAATTACTATTTGTTTCCTGTATATTAGCTGCAAAGTGAAATATTTTAACGCAAGGTAATTTACACATGCATCAACATCCAACATTTGTGAAAGAGGGACTGAGGGTTTGATAGATCCTTGACAAGACTAAGCCAAGATTTCAGTGTACATTAACCACTTAAGTTAACACTTTCCCTACCAGCTGAAATGTTTCCCATGCTCACAAAAAAACATACTTCAGGAACAGCAAAATTACATGTGGTTATGTGGAAGCATGATTCTTAAATATTTTTAAAAAAAACAACAAACCAACAAACAAACAAAAAATCCCATAAAAACAAAAAATAAAGACAACATATAAAGAAAACCTACTATGATTTTGCTGGCCTTACTGCTTTTAGATTTAGATGATCATTCCATCAATATTTCTCAACTGAAGATCCAAGAAAGAAATAAAATTTAAGACCTATAGCAGAGCTACCTTCTGTTCACCATGTGTGAAATTTTCAACATTTTAAGAACTATCAAAATGTGTTTTAACTATTCTTCGCTTTTTTCCCAAATCAAGAATAAATAATGAGAAACATTTTGAATTTTTCCCTTTAATCACTGGAAAATCAGTCAAAAGTTGTAACACTATTTAGTATAGTGTCTGTAACAGTAATTAGTATCTCAAGCAATACCAAATGCAATTAAAATGTGCTTCTAAGCATTCACATCATGTAAAGCAATTTCTTTTGTATCTTTATGTTCTAATAGGAAAGAAGAAAAATATTTCTGTGCCAAAAACTACCAGAGGAAAAGCAAATTACTGCAAAGCTGTATAAATGAGAAACTTTGAAATGTGTTTTAGCATTTCCAGATTAACTTCTTTGAGCAAGGTCTAGTTACCAATTGCAAAGTCAAATTGGCTTTTGTTTAGCAACCTACCACGTTAGGTAAGCACCACCAGCCAGAACTAGCTTAAAGAAATGGCTATCATGATTTTCAAGAACATTATAGGAACTACTCCCTGGGAGTTTTTTTTTGATATCAGAGAGATGGCTGAAATGGAAGCTTTGCATGGCCTTGTTTGAACAAGTATTTGCATCAAGAGCCCTGATCTTGATTAATATAAGAGCATTTGCTGGACCTAAAATCCATATAATAGGAAGAAGTAACACCAGAAGCTTTCCAGGATTCCCAATCACACAATAGCAACAATGGTCAGCAACAGGAAGGAACTGCATAAATAAAACACAGCCTGAATCATGTTTGCTTGAGATTTATCTGTTTACACTGGGCAAATCTGAGCAATGGATTGTTAAAAGTTAAAATATTTAGAATTCACCCAGAGTAAAAAGCCAAATTTGACAACTGTATCCCTGCTCCCACATACATTTAAATATTTACAGACATTTGGGAAATATTTTTGAAGCAGAGTTTTTTCTCACTGCATTTCTAGGGCTTACATGCATATCCCAGCCAAACTTTATCATCAATAACCTTAAGAAAATAAAAACTAATTTGATGACTTGAATAACTTTGGACCATATTGCTAGGAGTACTATAGTAAATCAAAAATTTGATTCTTTGTTGGGAAAAAAAAACCAAACACCCTAAATGGCAGCTGACAGGCCAATACAAAAAAGCTTTGGACGTGATAAGTACCAAATTGGAACCACTACCCAAATACCACGTGGCTCTGAATAGCAGCAGTAGCTCTCAGAAATGCTTCTGTGAATCCTTGATTTGGATAAGAACAGTGTGTGATTTCACAGAACTCACGACACTTAAGGTAAAAACTTATTGAATCATCCACAGCATTTAATCAAATTTGCTGGGAACTATATTTTCAAACAGTGAATTTGACATTTACCATACATTCACACGTGGCTTTTTTCACTGTTTCAACCACACAAAAACTTCCCATAAAGCTCCACTAATTAAATTTAAATAAAAAAGGACAAACAGGATGAAGAGCTGACAGTTTTCATAAGACCAAACCAGGCTAAGTATTTATCTTAAATCCTAATAGCACCACCTGATGGAGGATCAACACAACACTACAGCAGAGATTCAAAGTGTGCTAGACATTGATTTGAAAACGTTTTAACATATTTCCTTCGTGTATTAAACTGTAAACGTAAGTATACAGAATAATGGTGATCTGCTAAATAAACCTAAAGCAGATTATGACATTTTAAGTCAATAAACGTTTTGATTTAGTAGGAATCAAATCCAGTCTGAGGTTAAGCCAAACAGAAAAAAGCAATTGCTTTGCACACACCTCTTTTCTAAGTCTGGATAATAAATTTAAACACTGGTATCCAAGTCAAGTCTTTATTGCCTTTAAGCACACAGGTTGCCCACACAGGATAAAGTGTAAGTGAAGAATAAACATTTGTGCTCCCTTAAAGGACACGAAGTAGAGCAATATTTTTAATATGTGATTCACTAAATACCAGAATGCTGTAAGAGAGCACAGGTATCACAAGGGCAACTGGAGGAGAAATCTGAGGCTCAGAGAGCTGCATACAAGACATACCAAACATCTAACCAGGAGGATGTCAAACAACTACTAAATTATATGAATATAAGTAGTTACACATTTAATTCACTTGTGATTAGAGTTCCAGATAAAGAGAATTTACTCTGCTTTGCTGTATCAGATGGCCCTCCATCTAAAAAGCTCCTCATCCCAGCTCAGCCAGGAGAAACAAATTCACAAAGAACAGGCCTTCCCTTTGGCAATCCTAAGTGCCTGCAGTTTAGACATTCTCTCAATTACCAGATTAGTTACCTAATCCTTAAATACCTCCATACATATGGAAAACTTGGCTCAATCCTTCAGTTTTTCTACTTTCTGCCATGCCTGGGCAGACTCCTTCAATCCATTGCTTTTACCAGATCTGAAGACATTCCAGATATGATCCCTTGTTATTTTAACTCAAAATTTCCTTCTCTCATTCTCTAAAAGGTAAAGAACCTAAAAAGTAACTAACTTTGAAGATGCACAACTTCAATACACTTTCCCCCTTTACTGTAGTGCAACCCCAAGAGTAAAACTGTGAGTCCAAGCCATCTGCTCCACTATCAACACTGAAAACCAACGATCTGCTGCAGGACCTCGTTAGCATAATGCTGTTAATCATCAGAGCAGTAATAACAGCAAAAGGGGGGAACCAAGAAAGCAGTGACAGGTGCTTTAGACAGACCAGACAGTGGGAAATGCAGAGGAACCTCGAAGAAGGTAAATTAACTCTTCCTACAAAGTCAGATAAAATCACGTGCATTACCATACATGAGTTCTATTATTGCTTTGCAGAAACAGGTTGGATTTTAGCTGTGCTTGTAATCAGATCAATATGTTCAGGAAGCATTTTGATCTGTTGACTTCTGTGATTAGGAATACCGTTAATTCCTGGAATATATCCTGAAGATAGGAAATCCGCATCATCCAAGGAAATCCTGATACTGTTATTGACCTGCTTTAAATCAAACTAACACAAGACTTGTCCTCAGAGGTTGTGGGGCAGCTCACAGGTCTGCATGAACACAGGCTATTTAGGAAGGCCAGGCCAGGAAGGCAGGGAAGAAAGCCGTCCTGTGTGGGGGATAGCAGCTGGAACTGTAGCAGTGATAGCCGAGGGACAGCAGAGTGTGGAGCTCCCCCTGGGGAAGGGGATGAGCCGGGGAGAGCTCCTGGCTCAGGGGCAGAGCACCATGGCACAAATGCTGGGGGTGTCTGCTGCCCACAGCCTCATCAGCAGGAAGCAGGAGGTGACACCTTCTTCAGACAACTCAAATTAACCCCCCACATTTGCAGATCTGGGCTCCCCTTGGATACTTTATCCACCCTTGTGTCTGCTGGAAAGGCACCACAAGCCAGGAGGTGCCCGACACCAGGATGTGCTGGTAGCTCCAGCACAGCTGGCCGAAGAGGCTGCAGCTGCAGGTTCTCTGCTGGACCTGATATTTGCAAAGATCTGGTTGGGGATCTGAATGTAGTTACATTTGAAATGGCCCCAGAGATGCTGCAGAATATCTGACCCTGGAGAAACTCAAACCTGACTGGACAGGGCCCTGAGCAATTTGATGTAATTAAACTATCTTTGAAAAGTAGTTTAGATTAGAAGACCTCAAGAGGTTCATTTCAAAAAAAGCTGGTATTTTTTTTCAGATAAATCTATTTTTAGAAATGTTTTCCAAAGGCATTTAATTTTTCAATAAAGTAGAAGTCTCCTAAGATACACTTTAAGAAAAAAAAGTTTACCAGCAGGTAAAATCAGCAGGTTTTTGTTAGAAATTTTTTTTTTAATCTCAGAATAGACAACAAAACAAACAAGCAAGTTTCTTCACAGTTGTACCTTTCTGAAACCAAAGACACAAAATTTTAAGAAGTAACTGATTACACACTGGCTTCAGAGTATTGTGTAGCATAGAAATAAATAACAGACACAAGAGTGAATTCTGAAGTAAAAGATAAACATAAGTAAAACTAATGGCGAGAAAGAAAAGGGAGAACAGGGCACAAAGACTGAAGCCATTTTATTTATGCCTGTTTTGAAAAGTGGAATCCTCCAGTGGAAAATAAAACCAGCCAACAAGAATAGATCTTGGAGCCCAAGTGTTTGGAACTAAGCACACCTGCTGTTCAGGCAGCTCCTCACGTCCTCTCACACCACCTTTCTCAAATAAATGCTTCCTGCTTTGCATTCACAGGACAAAGGAAAATGGGACATTTTTGCAATAAAAATTTAAAAGGCTTGTTACAGCTTTTTTTACTGCCTTTTGCATCCATTGATGTTTATGCTTCATTACTTTAATTTTTGGATTTTTTACTGCTGTTAGTGCCCTAAAGTTAAGGTGGTAAACTACAAGCTTTTAAAGCAAGCAGATGCTTCCTTACGGTGGAAAAAGACTGAAGCTATGCTTTATGCCAAGAATAAATCTTAACTTTTAATAGCTTTCAGAAAAAAAGTCTCTTTTTTGAAGCAGGTATAAAATACATGAATTATTTAATATCTGCAATTCATTTATGAGAATGGAAACCCTTGCAAGACTTGCTATTAGCATGGTCACTGCATGATCAAAGCAATCAATGAGAGCATGAACATGTCAAAATCATCCTTGTCACGAGTCTATTGACATTATTAAAGTTCTGTAAAAAAAGAGTATTAATTGCCTGAACAGTGCAAGAACTCAACATTTTCAGTTTGTTTTCAAACCTTACACAGATTGGTAATATATTTTTATATTATAAATATAATATAAATTATATATTATATATTCGCAATATATTTTTAAGTACACAAAAACATTGAAACAAAAAACAAAAAGAAACAACAACAACAAAAAAATAAAAGCTATACTGTTCTGTAAGTTAAAAAAATGTTTTCACCTTTTAGCAACTTCTCAGTTGTGGTGGAGATTTAACTACATCACAAGCACTACTTGTTCCTACTGTCAGGTTCTACTCCTTTTGGCAATGGTGCAAATATTAATACTGTCTTCGCATAAACTAGCTCTTAGTTTATTTTTTTTATTGCATGTTATGCTCTGGTAAAAATGTTGTTTTTAACAGACGTTATGAAAAACTCCCTACTGAAGAACATTAAGAAATTACAAAATTATAAAACTGTTTCTTCTCTGATCATTCTTTTTAAAAATTATTACTCAAGTGCTTCCATTTGATACTGGACAAACAAGATTTACTGACTATGAACATATAAAATGTAAAATGACTGAGTTTTGGATAACTTTGCAGTTGGTTTATTTTGCAGTTTGCAATACGCGTAAGATCAATTCTTGAAATTAATAGCATCAGAGACAAAAGCCCTCAAACGGCCCTTTTTTATGTGGTGAAATTAAGATAAATAAATACTATTGATTTAAAGAAATTACTATCTCTAATGAGAAAAATAATTGTACTTTTTAAAATTAGCAAGATCAGAACACAATGATATTACAAAGCCAGAGGGGTGAATTTTACCCAGCATTATCTACTTCAGACAAGAGCTTTGCAGCTCAGGGCACAAAGGCTGCCTTGACTTGTTTTCAAAGAAAACACTTTATTGACTGGTTTCTTCACCATTATATCATTCAACTGATTTCAAGTCCACAATTTTTCTTTCATGCAGCCCAGAATGAGTTTATGAAAGATTTACAGTAATGCTAAAGAAGCATTTCCCTCAGAACAGAAAGCTGAAGGAATCCAAATGATGCAGACACGTGAACATCCATCTACCAATTTCCTTAACTCCATAAGGCAACGCAGACATCAACCAAAACACAGAGCTGTCATTACAGAGCCTCAGTTTAACCATTTGGGACACTAAGCTGATATCTGGCAGTGCTCATTTATAAGATAATTTGAATTTTAAAAAAAAATTGCCCTAAAAACCACTGTTGAGTAGATCACACAAAGATACACAACTTTCCCCCTAAGATTTTCTAAGGACAGGAGCATATAGTGTAATAAGATATCAATTTATGGTTAAAAAGTAATAAACACAAATGTAATTATTCCTTATGACAGAATAATCAATTCTGTGCATTTTCCATTTTCTTTGCAGTGTACATTTTGCATATATTCTGAGTTTTAATATGGGACTAAGATACATGACTGAAATGCATACATTTCTACTTAAAAAATAAATCCATACTATGCCCACTTTGTGAAAAAAAAAAAAAATTAAAATAACACAGGCATGCAGGAATTCATCATTGAAGACTGAATCATCTTGAAAAAGTAACCTATACCTTTTTAAAATTATCAAAGTGGTTTTTTAAGACTCCGTTTGTTTTGTCCATTAGAGGTGTCTGGATATTTATTTCAATGTTCAAAATCAAAATATCCCACAAGTCAAAATAATTAAATTCTCACATTATTTTTGATAAATGTTGGTTTATTTTCATAAATTTCTACCCTGTGGGCCCCCTGACCCCATACTATAGGTTTTATATTACTCATTTAATGCATAGTGGCTGATCTCTGATACACATTTATCTGCACTGCCAAGATGCGTGAGGTAACTCATCCTTCAGTAGGCATGAACTCCTACCCAAACAGATGGAGCAAACTGAAATTCCAATACGTCTTAAGATACTGAGGTCTTTAATTTAGTGTATTCCACAGTACAGTGACAAATAGTGAAAACAGTAACCTAAAACCAGAATGTTCTCAATTTCTTCAAGGCTGTAAATTTCATTTAGTTTTTCTGAATTGATCCATTTTCAATTTGCAACTCAGGGGAAGATAAGTAAGCTTTCAGAATATATAACACTGTTACAGAAAAGAAATTGATATTTATTCTTAAAAGCCTTCTGCATTTTGACAAAGACTATAAAAAAAAATGTCATTATTTTAGAATTCCTAAAAGATTTCACCTGAGTTTATTAATAGATGCTGTTCTGTCTTGAGACAGGATCTTGATTTTGAGTCAAATAATTGTAGAAAACATTGAGGACAAGGCTATGCAAATAAGACCATATCACTAAAAGTGGGATGCCTCTGTCAGACACAGAACACTGCAGAGTGCTGAAATTTTCTCTCATCTGTCATCCTTAGATGTAAATCCAGATGGGAGTATTTCATAAGCAAAGACAACAAGTAGGAAAATGAGATAGGAAACAAGGAACAGATCATAATTTGAACGTTGCTATTCATGCCTTCAGCAGTTCACAAGATAAAAATGAAATGTGGATAGCTTGATGACATGGTTCTATTTTACTTGAAAAAATAGCCCTGCATCTCTGATTAATTTACATGTCAGGCTGCACAAACAGAAAGATGATTTTAAGAGAAGGAGCAACATAACCTTAACAAGCTTATATAGCAACATATTTTATTTCACATGAAAGATCCTTTTTTAACTTTGACTAATTAGTACTGACAACAGCAGAGATAAACAAGGAGATTAAAGCCACCCCTTGGCACTACTTTTAAACAATGACAAGGTCAGAACTAGCATAGGTTTAAGTGATACATATAAAAGAGGCTCAAGCTCATTCACATAAATTACCTCAACAATTTTTTCCTATTTCCAATATGCAACTAAATTTAATTTATGATTTCTGCACAGCATCAAAAAAATAAGGAACAGTGATTATAAATTCAATCTGTTATGTCGTTTACTTAAAGACTCAATGAAATGCAGAGAAATACTGTTTGTGCACTACAAAATTCAGAAAATTTTCTGTTGGGCTACATAAGCTCTCAGGCATCCATTAAATCTGCAAAACAGAAAACTTATTTGTGGTCACTTCAACCTCATCTGCTATGCTAAAGCTGAAAATAAGTACATGCTCCCAAAGCCTGTCCTTGAGATAACAGACAATAATCAAGACTTCCCTAGACTCAGCTCTTTAGGTTTTGTCTAATCACTTCTACTATAAAAAAAATATGATTACTCCAAGTGGTCGAGGAGTTTCCTTTCGGAAATACCAGATGCAATCAAATCAATTCTGAAAATCTACCCTTACTACTCATAACTAAATTCTTTAATGGATTATCTTCCTGTAATAATTAGTTTTAAACTGGAAGAGCTATCAACTGAAGGGAACATGACTCTGACGTGACATCCAGGCCTTGTCTTGGCCATGGCAGCAGGAGACACACAGAACTTCATTCCCTGTTAGCTGCTGTGCCTGGAGCAACATGGAGAAATAGCTCCATGATCTGACTTTTGGACTGCAAATAAGTTGCCAACTACAAAAGTATTCTGGTGAAGTTATAGCTACACCTAGCACAACGGGAGCTGAACAGAAAAGAGCTAATGGTGTTCATTACCAGATCATTGCACAGTCTTTTGGCCTGAGATGTTACCTGATGCCTAAAGCCACGCTGGGTAATTTCCCTGGGGAGAGAGGAGGATTTGTCAATGAGTCTGACATTTCTTTTCTCCAGTTTTAGTCATTTCAGGAAAAAAAAAAGATGAAAAGATCCTATTTCCCTGAGGAAAAAGTAGCACAATCTATTTCCCTAGCTGGTATTTTTCAAATCTGCCTGTTTCCTTCTGTCTCACTAGTGAAATTACCAGTTGAGGTTTTTCAAAAACTGGCTATTAATTTTTTATGATGGCTGAAGTATATAAATAGCTAACAATAATAGAGATTATGATTCTCCCACAAACAAAAAACATGACAGATTTTTGATCAAATTTAGAGATTAATTTGACCAAAAAAAATTATTTTGTAAATATGAAGATTGAAATTCAGCTCACTCAGGATAATACTAAATACAGCCTTTTTCAACATGATATTTTTAACCCCCAACCCAGATTCTCCCATACTTTAAAACTATTCCCTCTCCATATCTTCCTTTACAGTTCCTATCTGGAAGCCAGCAAAACTTCTTTCCTACAGAGTTCAAAGTACTATATCTGGCCTTCCTTCAGACATACTTTTTTTGGTCACTATAGTCCCATTTTCCTTTGGGATGACCCGGGACACACCTAAGCAGCCTTGGTGACAAGCTGCATTTTCCCTGCTCTCCCTGGCTTCCAGCTCAGCTGCCTCTGACCCGAGTTACCACAACAAGAGAGTGCTCCAAACCTTGCACTCGCAGTCTGTTCCCAGGGAAGTCTCTCACTGCACACCTGCCTTCCCTTCTGCTCAATCTTCGCTTCCTGTTGGGTATTTTTTCCTGTTTCTCCTATTACAACAATCATGCATCACTTTATTAACCTAATCTCAATATGTGAACATTAGGAAACAGGCAAAACTGAGAACAGCAATTCACAGCTCATAGTGCTGAAATGTCCAGGCCCAGAAGAGGGAATAAAGACTTCAAGTCTTTATTAAAGACTAAATACTCCCCAGCATGACTTGAAAATCCAGATGTATAGAAACACACAGAAAACACTCTTCATATTTTCCCCACAAAAAAAAAAAAAAAAAAAAAAAAAAAAAAAAAAAAAAGGGCACAAACAAAA
>WAAG01046244.1:21030-31193 GCA_013390105.1 Tichodroma muraria
AACAGTGTCCAGCACTGAGAATTTTGTCTGGCTAGATAACCATCAGAAGACTCCTGCAGAAGAACCACAGTGAAATCCTGCATTGGTGACACCCAAGGATTTATTCTTTGAGCACATCTTTTGCTCTGAAAAACATTCCACCACAGTGAGCTGATTTTTACAAAACAATAAGAGTAATACTTTTTCCACTCCCCTAGCTCGCTTTGATGACCTATTGATTTACTGAACTGGTTTCCTGAAACATCTGAGGCACGCAGATATGGCACCAAATTCTCCCATGGAGAGAGGATTAAAGCTGAAAGTTTAAATTTGATGTTTCGTTCCATAAGACCCAAAAATAACGTATAGGTTTCCTCTGACAAAGGCATCAGTGCAGCCCAGCCAAGAGGAGCTGCAATGATGAATCTCAACAGGACTCTGGAGCCCTCCATGTGATTTTATCAGTTATCAGCTGTGACTGACTCCATCTAAGGATTGGTTATAAAGACAATCTCTGTGTGATCTTGAACAGCTGCTTATGCCACAGAACATAGGAAGATGAGAGGTAAGGAGCTCGAGACCTTTATGAGCAGAAAATGCACAACTAACACAGGCAGCAGATATTCAGACTCACCAAAGTTACTGAGTGGGTCAGTGGAGCTTCTTGGCATCCTTTCAACAGGGATGTTCCTCAGGGAAGAGCAGCTCTCAGGATGTGTTCAGGGTTCCTTCAAGAGCAAGCCAGAAAAAAGCTCATGAGTAAATATGTCCAAGACATAACTGGGACTTGTAGTGACACACTATGGCCTAACACAATATAACCATAACCTCGTCTCTTGTATCAGGACTAACCAATGCACTAAAATTGCATCAGGTTCTATGTTCCTGGTGCATTGAAATTAAATAAGAAAACGTAAGTCAGAGCTTCAGGAGAAAAAAAAAATAATAACAGAACTAAATACAGACTGGAAAAAGGGGCAATATATGGGAAAGAGCCCCTGTCTAGTGTATTGCAAAATACAGCACAACAATTTCAGTGCTCACAAACAATGTGACAGGAAATTACTTGCAGGGTCAGTTAATGCAACTTTTCTGCAAGAATTTCACTAGAAATACAATACGTTAAGAACATACCATATCTTTATTTTGAAGCAGTTTCTGCAGGGACTGAACATTCTATTATATTTTGATCATTGTCACCCTTCCCTATGCTTTTGGTCTCCCTGCTTTCTCAGGAACAAGGCTAAATAGAGTTCAGGATTTTTTTTCTAACCATGGAAACCTTAGTTCACACCTTTGGAGATGCTCTTCCATTCAGAGATTAAGTTACAACAGACTTTTATAGGTTTACTTTCTCTTTGGATTTTGATGACTTGAGAACTTCCTTCTGCTTTGAATAGTAACATTCTTGAAAGTTGCTCTCTCAAAAAACATTAATTTTTCCCTCCCCTTTTTTCCTGTTTTCTTGCTGACAGCCCCACTGTTTGCCAAGTGTTAAGCCTCTGTAACATGTAGCAAACGGGCATTGAAATTTTTGAGCAGATGATAAACGAACTAAATCTACCCAGAAGAAGCAGATAATTCTCTGATACTCATATTCCATCACCGTGTGAAAGTAGATCAATCTTGCCAGGGTCTTTAAATTTTATCCATGCCTTACTGAAACCGGTGTTTGCTTTAACATTTGCTTTAGCTTAGCTTGCCTAGTCATGCATTAAAAACGACTCCTGCAAGTTGAACTATACTTCACTAACATTCCAACACTTGATATAAGGGTCTGAAAAGCTCTGTGCAGACACTGCTCCCTCCCCCGTGTGGCATGACCAGCCTCAGAAACCCAGTGCCCCGCAGTTGGACATTGGCCCCTCAGCCACAGGAGTTATGGGTTTAATGAAGGGGTTTTTCCTAGCACCTCCAATTCTACCAACACATCTTCCTCCAAATGGTAAATATCAAACACATCTGTACTTCCATTAGGTTTTGAGATCACTGGGATAACACACATGCTGAAATACAAAAACCAGATGATGTGACTCACCCAGCAATCTCTCTGGGTCACAACCACAAATATCTCATTTAGCACGTGCAGTTTATTCGTGGTACATTTGTGGCAGTGAACTGCATTCTGCCTCTAACAGAATGTACCCAGCCCCTGCCTACAGCTGCAATTCTAAAACCTGAATCACAGATATGGTGCTTGATCCCACAGTTTTCTTCCAGGACAAAATACCCCTGAAACCGATGGAGTTTGGCCAGATTAAATAAATAAATAAATAAATAAAATAAATACATCTGGCAGAAGCTGGCAATGCAACATGTACTATCAGCCAAAAACAGTGGTGAGAGAAGAATATGTGTTACTGCTTTTCAGGCTACAGATAGGAGGTTCAGAATGATAAAGCCTCCTTACCTCTTTCCAAGAGATTATGGAAAGCATACACAGCTTGCCTTTTTCACACAGCTAACTGCTACATTGCACACCTTTCAACTATTCAGTGGAAAAAGATAAGTTGTCAAGTTTTACTATTTACATATAAATAGATATTTTATGTCCAGATAGTGAAGTACAGGAAATCACCTCTGAAATGCCTATGATCAAGCTCCATTTCAGAATCCAACAGCCTGGTTCAGATTTTCTCTTTTCTGCTACCTGTTCAGTCAAAAGCCTCTCTTTCATGCTTCAACACTTCTCAGCTGCTCAGGCAGATCTATTTAATTTCAGAATGTGCACAACAACACAGCTTTGCTGAAACAATCGGCTCTTGATCAAAGAACAAGTCCTAGGATACATTATTACTTAGTAACAGGTTGAGTTTCAAGAGTGCAGTTTCAAAACTAATTCTGCGTCTCTGAATTTAAATGCTTGTGATCGTGTGCAGAAAACAACAGTGCATTATTACAGCCAATGTCTGCTACATTACAAACTGCTCTCCTGCTCCAAGACAAGCAAGTCATCTGCCCAAATAACTCAGGTGACAGTAAATATAGGCTTGGCTTCTGCCAGATTCAGTGCCAAAGCATAAAACCAGCATGGATCAAAACGGCTGTGCTTTAAGCGCCTCATTCATGCTAAAGAAAAGCTTGTTGGGGTACCACAGAGGGTGGGGTGCAGTGTGCATGCCCTGCTCTTCTCCAGAATCACTGAGGTACCGGAATTTATGTCCTGATGTGTTAAGATAACTCAAGGCCAATGTGTCCTTTAAGCTTTGTCACTGAACTCTGTAATTTTTGAATTAGACACAAACCCCCAACCTGTTCTCAGGGCTAAGATTACTCTGTTCAAACTCTGAAGCCATTGCTACTTCAGCACAGTTTTGTGTTGAAGCAGCACTTACTGCTGTCCCTGACATTGCAGAGAGCTGTGATTAGCACAGACATTTTTATTAATTGCTTTGATAAGCATACAACAAACTGCACACAACAAATTAAAACAGAGGTCCAGCTTGGCACAGTGCTAAACCAGAAACTCAGTAACTAATACCTTACCTTTACTAACCAAACAGTCCCTTCTTTCATGAGTCAATGAAATGATAAAAGATCAATTGTGAAAAAGACATAGGTCATTTTATTTCCTACCATAAAGCAACGATAAAACTCTCATTTACAGCTTGTCAGAAGCCAAGTTTGTAACAAGTGGATGTGATATTTAATCCACATGTAAGATAGCCTAACCTTTCTTGTCACTCAAAAAATGCTGTTTATTGTTAGATGTGATGCCACATCCAAGAATATAATCAGTTTGACTGATAGCTCCAATTGTGAAAGTTGAACAGAAGCATTTAAAATAGACCTTAGTCCTCACTGTAATTCTCATATTAATGCAAAAAGGAAAAAATACAACAATTCAGTAATAGTATAGTCCTGGTGTTAAACAATTCCAGATACCCAAAAGAACTACTGCAATGGGTGCCTTTGCTTCAGCCACTGAATTTCCTAAATTTACACAAAGCAAAAATCATAAACGAAAAAAGTACCTTCAATCTCTGTTGGGCGATTGATATTTTAAGCCAGATCCAAAAATACGGGTCTAGATAGTGCTTTAGCTTGATAGGCCACCTTACTGGTGGTCACTGTTGTGGATTTCATGACTGGTTCACACATCTCACCCTGTTGTGGGAGACTATTTTATTTGAACATGAGTTTCCAGTGAGGCATTGTGATCATGCAATGCAGAAATCCATTCTTCCACCCTTAGCTGGCACAAACTGGCATGGCTTCACTGAAGAAAATCAACAAAAGCAAATGGAAAGGAAAGGATCTTTTTAAAAATAGGTGACTCCACATTTCTTGCTCACACCAGAGCCCCTGTGGGGGAGAAGGGGCAGAGCTACACCCTCGGCAGAGAAGTTCAGGCAAAGGGAAAAAGGTGGCCCAGGAATGCAGGGATGTCCCTGTGTCTGCAGCCAGGGCACAGCCCTCACATGTACACACTCACCCACTGCAATAAACTGCCTGCCTGTCCACACAATACACACTTCATCCCTTCATTCACAATTAAATGAATATTTTTGCCACTACAAATCACTTTCTGATGGTTCAGTTCATCTCTAAAGTGTTCTGTCACATCTCCCAGAGGCACTGTGCTGACACGTAGTGCACACAGTAAATCTGCAGGCATGCAGGGTGGGAATGCTCTCCTTGCACACCAGATTTGCTGTGCCAGGACGAGGGATGCAGTCCCAGTTTGGTGGCTGCCACACAGGGAGCTGCCAGCTGGGCTTGGCTCTGCCACACAGAAGGGTGGGAGCGTTCTGTTCAGTTATGTATGAGCTGGATACATTCTGTATTATGGGTCTAGGGTTAGAAAATGCCAGGATAAGTGGTACAGGTGGTCTATATTTAAGATTGCACAGTGAAGATGTTACTAATAATGATTCCATAGGTTTCAGACTTGCTGCTTGACTGCACACTCTGAAAAGGATTCTCTCTCCCAGTCAGGACATCTGGCTTAAGGTCCCAGCCCCTCTCCCTGGCACTGCTCTAGCAAACACTGTTTAAATGCCATTTAAATGTTTAAATGTTTTATTATGTCCACTTAAGGATGGCATAACTTAGACTGAATACAATTTATACATTTTTGTTCCAAATCAGATTTACATGTACATGCTAAAAGAAATCTTTTTAGCCTAAAAAAAAACCAAAAAACCATAACTATCAAACCTTGGAGATGGACCTGTTCCCCAATACTTCTCTGCTTGGGTACAGCAACAGTGAGAGAGAGAAGGAATGAAAAAATGCCACAGTAAGTATTAGCTAGTGATACAAACAAAACAAAAAAAAAAAAGAAATCACATCTGATAGACATGATTGTTATGAATATCTATTAAAAGATACAGCAGTGATATCAATTATTTGGACATTTTCAGAGAAAAACAACTTGAAATTCATCTTCCAAGCTGCATATCATACATATTAACAAAGAGAAATTTGGAGCTAATCTGAATAATTTGGTTTTTTGCTTTAAGAATCTGACATGTAAAGATTGCAATAAGAAAAACACTAACAAGCTCTTTTTTGCCTAATCATTCAAAACAGAATAATCAGTATCTTTTGTGGTTAAGAACACCGATTTTAATAATTTTCCCCCCTTATTACTTTATGCATATATAGATACAAAATATATTTGCTCTTATAACTTTTTTTGCAAAATCTTCTGGGAGAAAACCAGCAAGACAGAGTAGAATTAAACACCTATCCCACTGCATTTCTGCTTCTCTGGGCAAAACAAAAAGCTGCAAACTCACCCCAAGATAACCCTTGTGAAAGCACCTATCAGGCATAGCTTCTTTCAAATATATATTCATATATACACATATACACACGTATATACACATATAGAAGCTTGTACCACAAAATCCAATTACTTCAATACTTAGCTATAGAAATTCTGCATAAATACATTGGTGACACCCCAGCATAAACTGTTCCTCTATCTGAGGCAACATGGCACAATCTTTAACTTCCTTGACTACTCCCAGTCACAAAGGAATAAAATAATTGAAACACAGACTACACAAGTTTTGACCTCTTTCTAAAAAACAGTGTTCCCCCATCTCATGAAATCCCCAAAATGCACAGTTAACAATAAATTTTTAAATTTATTTATATTATATAACACAGTTTATAGATAAACTTCTGCCTTGCTTTTAGAAGTACAGTAGAGAAAGGTAAAACACAGACTTGGAATCAGAAATTACTGCAGTAACATTCTCAGACACGTGCAGTCCATGAAACTTTGAGAAGATCCATGAAACAAAGACAAGAGCTACTAAACAGAAGACAAAGGAACCACTTTTCTAGGACAACATATAAGATAAACTTTCAGAATTGAAAAGGGTGCCTGAATCATGGCATGGCTGCAACTCAGTAGTCCAACTTACTCGGGACCAGATCTAATTTAAAACTGAGCTGTATTTGTCAGAGTCAGACCATATTTCTGCACAAACTGAAGCATGAATGGTAGAATTGTCAGGCAGACACCACCATTTTCTTAATTTAGACATAATTTGTAGCAGAATTTCAAATAGACAGCAACTTCTAGATGGCAACTGACTAAAGCTCAAGAAAATTTTCATTTAGGAGAGCTGTCCAAAAGCCACTAAGACCCTCATCTCTAAGCAGAAGAGTTAAGCCTAACAACGTGAGGTTTTCATGGTTTTTTTTATGGCAAAACCCATGAAAAGCTAAATGGAAAATAGCCTGAAATAACAATGTGAGACTTCCAATTTCAGCAACTAAATTCCACCATGTGTTGTAGGAGAGTTCTATGGGGTACTGAATACAGAATATGAGGGCACACAATTTAGGAACTTGAAATAAACTTCAGCAAAGAGCAACAACAAATGTCAGATACATAAATCCAAGTTCTTGTTCTGCCCCAGAGACTTTTATCCAGGGATAAACCCAGGTGACTTATTTGCTTTGCATCTGCGTATTGGAAAGAACTGCTATTCCTCATCACACAGGAAAAAGAACATGATTTGGTTTCACACTAGTGGAGACAGACAGAAAAAAACAGTTTTAGACAGTTTTAGGCCTTTAGCTTGACATGAAGAAAGCAAACAAGAAGCAAACTTGGTAATGTTTTAGTGCTGGCAATATTGTTCTTCAAGCAGTTACCACTCTTTGCAAAGGTAATAATTAAATTTATCTTCACTTGCATTTGAGGCTCTTGTAAAGACCAAGACATAAACCAGAAATGAGAAAGGAGGAAAGGTTGAGTAAGATACTGGCTGAGCAATGTAAGCAGTGCTGGTGGTCTGGAAATGGGACTAAAACCCTTCTGCTTTTGTGCAACTTCTGTCCTCTCAAACATAAATATATGTTTCCTAAGGCACTGGTCTCTCTTAGCTGACCACGTAACTTGATCACTAAAGCCCTGCCAAAGATGCAATCTCAATCATATTGCAGCCCATCGTGTTATTTTAAAATACCTTTCATCTCTTTATGTTAAAAGTTACACATTTAAGATTTTTTCAGTGTTTAAAAATGTGCTTTTGATATCACATTTCACAGCACATTATATAGTGCTACTATACACTAACTACAGTGTATGACAGTATATGTGCTGTAGGCACATGTGAGTACACAGCAGCATGTCAAGTAGTTTGCACACGTGCATGAGTTTGAGCTAGGGATTTCAGCAACTTTTCCATTTGCAGTTATTATTACTTGAAGTCTAACAATAAATGAAAGGAATCAGACAAGTATTCACCAGGTGAAGATCAGGATTTGACATTTCTGTAAGTACTTCCCTGAGTTTGCCAGCCTTTAGAGACTTTGTTACAGAATACAAAGCTGGATATGCATTGAGTGAGGATGTTGGAACCCCAATCGCAGTTTATTTCAATCGATATTTCTTTTTTGAAGCCAGGGACTCTCATGTAGTGCTCGCCTGACAGCTTTTGATGTGAACAGCATTAATAAATGTTGACATCTGTGCTGATTCCTCTCCCTCTACAAGCATGAACTAGTCAGGCAATGGCTAATCCCTTCCTTCTTTCTGCTTGTGCTGCTGCTGTTTCTATCCCACTTGCTACCGCTCTGTTTTATCTGTAACTTTCAGTCCCAAAAACGCAGGATTAGAAAACCTGACATTTCCAAGACACGTGGTGTTATTTAACACCAGCAAAATCTGTGCAAACAGGGACCACAGCTACCAGCAGTGTCACGTGTGTCTTTCTGGAGTCTCATTCGTTCTTACGGCAGCGCCATCCCACTCTCGTTTCAGCGGACATGAGCCACACAGTTTTGGGTGGCACTGATCTCAAGCCTGCAGATCACACCTGCACATGTAGTAGCCACCATGTGCCCTCCTGGGAGCAGTGCAAGGAAGGAAACTGCACAAAGGACTCACACTCACAGTTTCAAAGGTCCACAGACCACTCATAGCAAACCAGAGATGTTTTCTGTGCACAGGAGAGGGTCATTATTAGGAAAGGTCATCCAGATCCCCAGCACTGACTCCTGGGTTCAGCTGTAGAGTTAATGAGTGAACAGAACCAGCCTCTTCTCCCCCTTGCAAAGCCAAAGAGTTTTTAAGGGAAGACCCCGTAATTTATTGGATGACTTTTCTTTGGATTATGAAACGCATCAAACGCTCTCCATCTCATGGCATTTATAATTCATTTTTTATTATAACTAAAAATGCTCTATTGCTATATTTTTAAACTGGAAATGGATGAACAATTTACTCAGGAAAAAGAAAAAGGGTACATAAAAGCCAGCAAGGTCTTGGGAATCCTTTTGGAACTGGAACTCTGAAAATGCTCACTGTTGAAATCTGTTAGCTTACTAACACTGATCTTCCTCCTTTTGAGCTGAAAGCCAGAATTCTGTTTAGAATCCTAACTCAAATTCATGGTATGTTGCTATTCCAGAAATGGATTTACACAATTCATGGAATTATTTTTTTAGTTGAGGCTATAAAATAATAATTAGGAAATATTTTCTTTTAAATTCAGTATCAAGGACAACAACAATGCAACAGAGTGGAAAGAGTAATCAGAAAACAAAACTGAATGAGGTTGCAGAAATGCACTGAAAGGCAAGCTAATTAATTTACAGGACTTAAATAAGCTTCCTATAAGATACAAAATTGACTGCTGCCCTAGTAAAAATTATTTATAAAGTCCAGCACATATATAAACAACAAAATACCCTCACATTAATTGCTGTTAAAGCAACAGCAATTGCCCATCTTTTCCTACATTACTACCAACAGCTCTTAGACTTCATCCATCAACAGAACAGAATCTGAAAGATTATCCATGAGTAAGATTGTATTAGTAATCCTCAGATTTCATCAGAAATGTTAGTTCAGTTAAAACACACTTTATATATCAACTGGTATTTATATTAACATATATAAATTAATCCCTTGCAAATACTCCCCCTGAAAAGTCTATTCAATTCAAATGAAAAAGCAAAAATGAAAATCCCAATTCTTATAGGTTTTTACTAAGATAGTGAAACCATCTTTACCTTGTCAGTTCAATCTTTTCCTATTTTTGATAACCTCTAAGCACAATGATACTGGCTGCTCTGAACTCTAAGCTGAAGCAGAGATCTTAGTAAAAGCCTCCCTTAAGAAGTTTTTAATGCCATTTGAGAATTAAACAATCATTGCATACACTCCATAATCATTCATACAAGATCCAAAACTTAATTATCTCAGCTGAGCAGTAGCCTTATAAATTGAAATATCAAAAGATCAGTCATGCTATCTTAAGCTACACTTGAAATAAAAATAATTAGATATTTGCCATAGCGAATTTTTAAGACTTATCAAATTGCATGATAAATTATTCAGTACATCTCCCAAGATGAATTTTCATTATTGTTTGTGTCAATTTGTTATAACACAGAAAAACTTATTTTAATTGTTAACAAGAACCCCATCATTGTATCACAATGCTCTATCAGATTTTTGTTCAATAAATATCTGGGGTCTTACTGAAAGAACCAAACATTTTCCCAAGACGTGGGTGTGCAATAAAACAGAGTCTGTGCAGTTCCCCAGAAATTCCAAGCTCCTCTCAGGTCAGCATTTCCCCCAAAATTGTTTTCAACTTTTTCTGAGAGCGACAAACCCCCTATTTATATTTAGGTTGTACTTATTTTCTTCCCTCTTTCTTTTCTGCTTCTATTTTACTATTACAGGAAATATTATTATCATTATTATT
>WAAG01046246.1:3198-14307 GCA_013390105.1 Tichodroma muraria
GTAGCTCAGAGAACTGAATAACACTAGCATTTTAAATTTATAAAATAATTTATGTTCCAGAGGATCTCAAAACACTTGAGGAGCATTTTGTTCATTACAGAAGCTCCAAGGAAACTTTATATATCCTGCATAATTAGCAACAAAGAAAACAGATCATAAGCAATATCTGTGTGTTTTGTAAATATTGGCATCTTTAGTTCTAAATAGCTTTAGTTGCACAGCTGTGAATTTAGTAAACTCATCTCAATCATGAAATACATAATGAGTAAAACCACTTAATTAGTATATCTCCCTCAGAAATTATTTACCTAATGAGATGTAATTGCAGTGAATGCTGTTTAATTGGAACACAATTAGCATATATTCCATACCATGGTACTTACTCATTACCAAGGACATTCTGTGGTGGTTAACCAGGTGTTAAAACCACTGCAAAATTTTAACTTTCTGATAACCAACTGATAACATAAGTCGCCAAAAAAGACATTTATATGAACAGAATGTGATTTCTGTTCTTGCATTTCTATTCAATTATAGCATTTTCTGTCAGCTTTTTCATAATTCTAAAATCAGAGACTTAAAAACTGAATGCTAGGAAGTATTTGTAATTTCTTCCATTTGGGCAAACACTCTAAATTCCTACAGGCAATTACAGAACTTATTCACACAGTCATAAAAATTGCACATGCAAATGGAACATAGGTCCCAAGTCTTCACAGATGATTATTCTCAAAATATCTTATAACCATAAAAGCCACTTAATTAGGACTCTGGGATATCAAATTAGATTTCCCAATTACCAAATAAAAAATACACCCTGAATCAGCTGTAAATCTGAGGCAATAAAAGAAAAAAGATTGGCAGGCATGTTGCCTTACCCTCTCTCTGCCTGCAGCTGCTCTGTGATGAGCTGACAGCTGAGCAGTGCCACTGTTCACTTAGAGGACTGTGACAGGAGACAAGGTGATGGGGTCACCAGTTCACCCAGTAAGGGGGCAGAAGCAAACCAGGAAAACACAATCCTGAACTAACAGGGCACTGACAGCTGGAGGTGACATGTTTTCTCATGAGGTAGTAGCAGTTCAAAGACACACTGTCTCCAAAATGCATTTTGAATTCACATTTATTCATTTAGAGATAGAATCTTAGCCCATTTCTATGTTTTTACCAGCGGAATAAACATTCAAGGAACTGCACTGCAGGAACTGCTGAGATGAACCAAAACTTGCCTATTCTCTCTGCTACACTACATGGTGATCTCAAAATAGTTTTCCAAAACCTAAATGGAGCTGTCACAGCTAAAATTACCCTTATCTAGCACTGGGACCCATACGGATATGCCTATGGCATGCAACCACTGCACTATAAGCAGTCACTGGGGACTCTCAAGACAAAATCCTCACTCTCATTGTCACGGCACTGGAACTCACTAAGTGTCTGGGACAACAGTGCCCCAGCCAGGTTGGAGCTCTGAGAAACACTGAGGTGCATACAGACCACTACGACACTTCAGCTCATTATTGAACAGTGAGAAGAAATAAGACAGCATGGAAAAACCTTGACAGATGAAATCTAACTTTACCAAGCTACATCTTTTGACATGAAGCATCAAGGGCAAAGGACAGAATATTGCCTGATAGACCCAGCACAGGGCTATTTCACAACTGGAGCAAGCAGTGAGCTTGCTCACTGTGAGCAAGTTACAAGCAACTGTTACACCTGTGAGCACACAGAAACAGAGCCATCCCCACAGCCCTAGTCTCACAAAGCTCTGCTTTCAGCTCTTCACTGTTCAAAAGTAAGGATAACAGGTCCATGGGATGTCAGCAGCATACCTTCAGTGCTCCTCAGACCACGCTATCCACTCCATGAACAAACACATGAAGTTCACACCTATGGCACATTCTCCTTGCAGTCTCACTTGGTGCTTGTCCATCTCCATCATCAAAGGTCCACAGCCAGTACTACTGAGTACACAGGCAGCCACTCTCATGTGAGACAGCTTCTTGGGCTCAAGGGCTGGCTTGCACTGTACGTTCTAGATGAAAGCAGGCTGAGAGGGAGGAAAGGAGGCACAGGCTTGGCACTGCCCTTGCATAGAGAANTCAAAGTGCTCACACAGCAGTCAAGTGAGATTGCTGCAACAAATACATCTGTAGGAAGGAGACAAAAGTTCCCTTTATCTTCAGAATAATTTGGATAATGTTCTCTCCTGGATCAGGGTGTTCTGAATGCACATGGTGATTGCTCACTGTATCTAGGACAGGCCTTACCCCTGTCACAGAGGGAATTACGCACTTCACTCATAAAAGAGAAGCAACAATATACTTAATTCATTTAACACTGTGAGTTTACAAAGTGCAACAGTAAATGCAACAGTGGTTTAATGGCAAAGTATACTCAGCTATTTACTATATAGAAAACAGAGTCAGACAAAACTCTCCGTGAGAGCTCACAGGCTTATGTGTGAGAAAAGACTACACCAGCGGTTACTGCACGTATTTTAACATTTCAAAAAGCCAGATCTCACATGACTTCAGCTCTATACAAATGAAAACTGAGGATTGACTCATGATCTTAAAAGCACTTTAACATCCTATTGAGATGTGCACATTGAGGCTGCTCTGTATCACCCAGGAAGAACAACTGCCTGGACAGATGGCCTTCAGATGATTGCTTTAGGGTCCAAGCTGGAATACATACTTAGACAGGACACACACTTTTCTGCCCATTGTGATTTCTACATGATTGCAGGACTCTAGAATCTTCTTTGCTCACAATCTCACAAACAAAAACATTTAATTCTGTTGGGCAAATTAAGAGCAAAATATTCTTCTGGCACAAGTTAGGTGTGTATCACTTTTGTATGTGTTTTGCCCCTTGACAAGGTGCTCTGGGGGCCAATACAAACTGCCACGCCATCAATCCACAAACGACTTTATTCTTAGAGTTCCAGTGCAGTATTCTAAGCTATCCTCCCCAGGCATGTCAGGCTCAGCTGACCTCCAAACAAGCACTTCCTCCGTTGGAGCACTGGGGCAGTGTTGCGGTCTATGTTCTTTTCGTTTCATAAGTTTATTGTTAAGATTTACTGTAAATGGCTTGTTCCTTGATTCCCTCACACTTGGCCCCCAGTTGGTTAGTTCCTGAAGCTGTATCCTCCCCTAAGTTGCTTTTTCATGGTATTCCCCCCTTCATTCCACCTCCTTCCCTGTCAGTTATTGTAACCCTGCCCTTTACTCCTGAACCTATCCTGTCAGTCCCACCTTGGACCAATCCCTGACTGTTCCGCCCCTTTGGAGATCCCCTGTTCCTCGATGCCCCATTGGCCCATGTGACCTACCCTCTCCTCCCACCTTCCCTGACTGGCCCCAAGCAAGTGACATAATCCCCTTTACTCCACCCCTGAGGATCCCTCATTGGTTTACATTTTGTACCCACCCCTTGATTTGCAACTTTATTTAAGCCCAAGCACAGCAGCAGTTGGGGGTCTTCTGCTCCTGAGTGTTTGGGTTGTGGTGTGTTGTCCCTGATGTCCGGTAAACCCTTCTGGCTGGAACGTCATTGCTCTTCAAGAGAAGGGAGCCTTCTGTTTCTCCTTTGCCTGAACCCTGATGGCGTCAACCACCATAGCGCAGAGGTTCTGCTACTGTAAGGTTCTGCTGGTGGCAGAAACCCCCCGCCAGCAGTTCCTCACACCCGGCGCGGCGCCGGTGTGCAGTTGAGCTAGCCCGGATTCCAGTGGGCTTCATCTGGGTAGATGCCCGCATCTCCCCACTCCTGCTACAAGGTGCTGGTAAATTTGTGGTATACGTCAGCCCAGCCCACACAGATAGGCCAAAAGCAGGCAGTTTGGGTTGAAATAAGTATTAGGCATACTTTGATGAGGTCCTCAGAGACAGATAGATATTATCTCTTTACCTGTTAATGTACAACGTGTCATAGGGTGTAACTGGAGTCACATTCAGGATACGGATATAAATAAGGTGTATGCTACTGAGCTGGCCCTTTGGGACAACAGGTCAGCATGGATGTTGATGTTAAAGCTGCAAATCCATAATTTTCNCAGGCTGAGAGGGAGGAAAGGAGGCACAGGCTTGGCACTGCCCTTGCATAGAGAATGTCTCTCTATCACCCTTTTCATAATCACCACCATATGCCAGGAACAGGGACAGATTTCCTAATTTAATTTGCAGCTGAAGCAAAAGTCTCCCATCCTTGTCCAGGGACATCTTCAAAGTGCTCACACAGCAGTCAAGTGAGATTGCTGCAACAAATACATCTGTAGGAAGGAGACAAAAGTTCCCTTTATCTTCAGAATAATTTGGATAATGTTCTCTCCTGGATCAGGGTGTTCTGAATGCACATGGTGATTGCTCACTGTATCTAGGACAGGCCTTACCCCTGTCACAGAGGGAATTACGCACTTCACTCATAAAAGAGAAGCAACAATATACTTAATTCATTTAACACTGTGAGTTTACAAAGTGCAACAGTAAATGCAACAGTGGTTTAATGGCAAAGTATACTCAGCTATTTACTATATAGAAAACAGAGTCAGACAAAACTCTCCGTGAGAGCTCACAGGCTTATGTGTGAGAAAAGACTACACCAGCGGTTACTGCACGTATTTTAACATTTCAAAAAGCCAGATCTCACATGACTTCAGCTCTATACAAATGAAAACTGAGGATTGACTCATGATCTTAAAAGCACTTTAACATCCTATTGAGATGTGCACATTGAGGCTGCTCTGTATCACCCAGGAAGAACAACTGCCTGGACAGATGGCCTTCAGATGATTGCTTTAGGGTCCAAGCTGGAATACATACTTAGACAGGACACACACTTTTCTGCCCATTGTGATTTCTACATGATTGCAGGACTCTAGAATCTTCTTTGCTCACAATCTCACAAACAAAAACATTTAATTCTGTTGGGCAAATTAAGAGCAAAATATTCTTCTGGCACAAGTTAGGTGTGTATCACTTTTGTATGTGTTTTGCCCCTTGACAAGGTGCTCTGGGGGCCAATACAAACTGCCACGCCATCAATCCACAAACGACTTTATTCTTAGAGTTCCAGTGCAGTATTCTAAGCTATCCTCCCCAGGCATGTCAGGCTCAGCTGACCTCCAAACAAGCACTTCCTCCGTTGGAGCACTGGGGCAGTGTTGCGGTCTATGTTCTTTTCGTTTCATAAGTTTATTGTTAAGATTTACTGTAAATGGCTTGTTCCTTGATTCCCTCACACTTGGCCCCCAGTTGGTTAGTTCCTGAAGCTGTATCCTCCCCTAAGTTGCTTTTTCATGGTATTCCCCCCTTCATTCCACCTCCTTCCCTGTCAGTTATTGTAACCCTGCCCTTTACTCCTGAACCTATCCTGTCAGTCCCACCTTGGACCAATCCCTGACTGTTCCGCCCCTTTGGAGATCCCCTGTTCCTCGATGCCCCATTGGCCCATGTGACCTACCCTCTCCTCCCACCTTCCCTGACTGGCCCCAAGCAAGTGACATAATCCCCTTTACTCCACCCCTGAGGATCCCTCATTGGTTTACATTTTGTACCCACCCCTTGATTTGCAACTTTATTTAAGCCCAAGCACAGCAGCAGTTGGGGGTCTTCTGCTCCTGAGTGTTTGGGTTGTGGTGTGTTGTCCCTGATGTCCGGTAAACCCTTCTGGCTGGAACGTCATTGCTCTTCAAGAGAAGGGAGCCTTCTGTTTCTCCTTTGCCTGAACCCTGATGGCGTCAACCACCATAGCGCAGAGGTTCTGCTACTGTAAGGTTCTGCTGGTGGCAGAAACCCCCCGCCAGCAGTTCCTCACACCCGGCGCGGCGCCGGTGTGCAGTTGAGCTAGCCCGGATTCCAGTGGGCTTCATCTGGGTAGATGCCCGCATCTCCCCACTCCTGCTACAAGGTGCTGGTAAATTTGTGGTATACGTCAGCCCAGCCCACACAGATAGGCCAAAAGCAGGCAGTTTGGGTTGAAATAAGTATTAGGCATACTTTGATGAGGTCCTCAGAGACAGATAGATATTATCTCTTTACCTGTTAATGTACAACGTGTCATAGGGTGTAACTGGAGTCACATTCAGGATACGGATATAAATAAGGTGTATGCTACTGAGCTGGCCCTTTGGGACAACAGGTCAGCATGGATGTTGATGTTAAAGCTGCAAATCCATAATTTTCAGCATCCCTTAAGACTTGAAGCCCATAACAACCACAACATCCGATAGACCTGACGGGTACTTTATTTTCAGGCAATTTAAATTAGTGTGTTCAATAAATAGCTTTTACTAGCAGCTGATAACATTGAACAGATGAGGAGCATTTTGTCCAAGTCCATCAAAGCACAGAAGTCATAATAAAGAAGTAATAAACGTATTTGAATGATTACTATTGTTCTCTGTCTTCCATGCAGATTTAAGTACCCACAGCAGTCAGACAAATTACTAATGGCTGTAGCTTTTTCAAACCCTGACATTCATGTCTCTGGGATCTTCAGAGTGACTCTGCTTACCCTTCTCCAGTGACATCCTCCACCGAAATTACTTTGGGTATCCTTTCTGATTTGACTATGCCACAAACAGCGCCTAAGACAGCTCAGAAAAATTCCAGAGGTGTTTGCATTTCTGGACTGGCAGCTTTCCAAGAGTGCCTGGGAACACTATTCCCAGAAAATGAGGAAAAAACAAAAGAAAAGGAAAATGGAGAAAAAGAGAACAAGTGTGTTATACAGCACTTATAATCTCATCCTACTGTGTTGTCTGCTTGCTTAGCAGCAGCAAGTTTGCCAAGCAAGGAAAGTGCACATTAAGAAAACCTTGCTCAAATAACACACTAATTTCAAGTTTCAACTCTCACAGGCAAGGAAACTGACAGCTACTGGTATTAACAGAGTAAAAGGCACACACAGCCATTTTCAATTTGGAGATAATTGTAGTCTCTGCAGGATTGCAACAGGATTGTCAAAGTTCTACAAAGAAAAAAACAAAACCTCAATTGATTTAATACAAATCTCCAAATCTCCCAATATCATTTGCTTTAATAAGACCGTAGCAATATATCTGAAGTAATATATTTTCTATCAATGAGTTTTCTGAAGAGAAAGTAACACAAACCACTTGAAGTAGCAGAAATACTGGAGAACTTTGTGTTAAGTGCAGATTTTGTTGGCTGAGCACAACACTGAGTTTCTCTGCTGTGAGTTTTTCCATTCAGTCTTGGAACCCACCAGTCTTGCAGGAATACTGATGCTTACAGAATTGCCAGCCTTCTTAGCATTTGACATAAATGATTGAATCTCCTGACATGAGGCAAGGTGCTAGAACAAAAGTATTAGAAATGCTTACTCACTGAGTATCAGAAAACATTGATATTACACATTGCATTATTCCAGAAGTCCATGTAAAACTGTTTATCATGAACTCAGGAAGATGTTCTGTGGTTTTTAGGACCTAGTTCATGAGATTTCATCCTTCAAAGCTATGATGTGGATTTGGATTTCTAATGAAATCAAAAATACACAGAATTTTGTCTTGTTTGACTCTTAAGACCTCAGCTGTGTGAATGTGATATATGTTGGAGTACATTCTATGTTTAAGGAGTAACAAAGGCTTAGAAAAAGAAGACTGCAATATGACAGCATGATAGACAATCAGAATTAAACAAACAAACAGGGTTACTGCACTCATGTCAAATTACTGTTTTCCCCTCAATATATAGAAAAACAGTTCTAGCTAGAAGCCTCCAAAACCAAAAGGGTTGTGTAAGTCATGTCTATATATCACACCAAGCGTAGACAGCAGTGAGTGAAAACCACGCTGGCTTCAGAAGCCAATACAGGATAGCTGCTGTAGCACTTTTCACTCCATATGCTGCGAGAGCCATTAGCTTTGGCACAGTGCCATGGTAACACATGAATAGGAATAAGGTTTTACATGCAAGGCATCATATGCTTTCAGGAACAAGGCACTGTCCCCTAACAGCACTGTGCTGCACTTTGTGATCCTCATGCACATTTGAAATCTTTATACCTTTATACACAACAAAGGAGTTTGTTCCTAGGGGAAAAAAAAAAAAACAACAAAAAAACACAAGGTAGGCTTCAGACAGTTCATTGCATGTTTCCATTAGAAAATACTGTGTTGGAATAGATGGGAGAGTGTTTCACAAAGCTGCAAATGTACGTTACTCAGAGGAAAAGATGCCCTCATTTTCCAGCTCCATCCAAGATTTTGTTCTGTTGTGGATTTAGTAAAGAAAGTGTTGCAAAGAAAAGACAAATAATTTTGGGACATAAGACACACTTCAAATTTAAAGTGAGCAGGAGGGGTAGTCAACTACCAGTTGAGCCATCTGAGTTCAGAGATAAAAGCCAGTACTCAGACAGTTTTTTCCCACAAAGCAGAACTGATCCCTCAGCATGATCATTCTTAAAAAAAAACAACCCGGTAGCAACAAGGATCTCAGCTTCCAGTAGAGATGGAATCAATATCAAGCAGAGGGAGTTCTAATAAGGATCCATGAATTCCAGAATTTTTGTTAGAGATGCATGTTAGAGAGCAAATGGAGGCTTACTCCAAAGGTGTATGAAGAAATAATCTCTTCTGACTTCTGTGGTGTATCTGTGGTAAGTAAGACACTGATACAAGCATAATTTGTTCTTTAAGGCTCTATAGCTTGCTGTCTTTACAGTTCAAGAAAAGTAAGTGTTACAAATATATGCATATACATATGTATGTACATATATATAAACTGATGTATCTATGTATATATATTAAAAGATTTCATACATGAATGCAGTCCTGAAGGTAGAAAACTTCATGCCCTGTAGGTATGCACACAGAATGTAACTTTTCATAGGAATATGCTATTCAGCTGGTGAAGTTTTCAAATTTCAAGTCTGTGGACCTCTATATAAAATGCATGTGCAAGTATAAAAAATATTCTCGTGTCCTTATGTTTTTAATTAAATGTAATTTGGAGGTAAAATCCTTGCACAAGCAAAAGAAAAAGATTATCATATGTCTCTCACTCTTTATAGTAGATTCAACTTTCAAAGCTCATGGAAACTACACATACTTGTTGCTTTTTTTCATCAAATGTGAAGTATTTTCCATTACTTGTTTAGCAAGACAAAATTTAAAAAATTGATACCACTTATGTGTGCCAAAAAGATGTAAGACACAGTCCTAAAGAAGAAATGGATCTTCAATATGCAAAAATTTTGATTTCTGTTATGACATTACATTGAAGAGCTAGAAATAGAAATTTTGAAATTATGATTTTGTTCTGTCAGAAAGCAGAACAACCTGCAGGTCTTCTAGAGAACATTCAGAGTCCTCTTCGTCTAAGTATCTGCATAGGAGCCAAAGTATCATCTGCTAGTCACAGAAATGGAAAATTACTAACTCATATTAGTGTAGGACTGCCATAAGTAATCTGCCGTGTCTTATACAGAATATACAGTGTAAGAACGTATCAGATAGTGTGTGTAAATTTCAATGGTTGACCAGAAAGTTATGATACAATTTTGTTTCATTGTTCATTCACACTGTTACCAGTAACTGGGCTGATTACTCTCCCATTCTTCTTCCTGGTTGATGTTTAACTTGGTCCTTCAGTATAAGCATTGTGTGGTTCCATAGACTGATGGTTTCTGAAGAATGAGCATTGTATTAACCCACCAGGTGTGCAAACAGTTCATCTGGCAAGAACACAACATGCCCTAGAGCCAAGACAGGAATTTGAACCCCATTTGGGTTTGAATCTAACCCTTCACATTTCTGCTTAGAGCAGAGTGGGAGTTTTCAGTATCTCCATATAGCCACTTTCATTGCTGCAGCGGGAAATTCTCAACTTGCTGTCAAGAGACCAGAGGACTCCAGTGGAAGACTGGGTGATTTCCAGAACAAAGGATGTCAAGCATCCAGTACCTCAGCTGGTCAACAAGGCTGCTATATATGTTTAAAAACAATGCCGACTAAAGCAACATAGGAAATTTATACTCAAATTATGTCTTCCCATGGACATGTATGTCTGAAAGCAGTCCATCTGAAATGACCCAGTTTGTATTACATCACTGTGGTCCCACTGGAACACAGACCGGCATTGTGCCCTCGTGACAAAGAAGGCTGATGGAATCCTGGGCTGCATGAAGAGAAGAGCTGCCAGCAGATTGTGGGGCAGGTAATCCTGCCCCTCCATTCAGCACCGGTGAACCCACACTTGACTCCCTGTGCCCAGCTTCAGGATTATTATTATAAGAGACATGGAGCTACTGGAGACAGTGAAGTAAACAGTCACTAAGATGATGAAGGAACTGGAATATCTCTCCTTTGAAAGAAGTCTGAGAGACCTGAGATTGCTCAGGATGTAGAAGAAAAGGCTCAGAGGAATCTCATCATACTGTATACACTTCTGAAGGGAGTGCACTAACGAGACATAGCCTGTTTCCAGTAGTTCCCCGTGACAGAACCAGAGGCAATAGGCCCAAACTGAAAGAAGGTTCCTTTTGGACAGTGGGGAATGATTTTTTACTGGGAAGGTGACTGAGCTCTGGCAAAGATTACCCAGAGATGTGGTGGAATCTCCATGCTTGAGAGATGTAGTCTTGGGTGGCATGCTCTATGTCTCCTTACTGGAACAGGGAAGTTGAACCAGATGACCTCCTGAGGTCCCTTCCAATCTCACTCCCAGCAAAATACAATGATTTTGTATTTTGTTCAGGGAAAATAGCAAAAGCAACCACGTGAAAAGTTTCAGTTGAGGAAAAAAATCAGAAGTAAATCTTAGGATTATTAAAAACAGCATCACACTTGTCAGAGTTGTCAGCATGCTGACTGGAAAGAGGCATAAAATTGCAATATTATTTTACCAGAAACGGCAATATAAATTGAGATAAAATTGTTATTGGGTTCTATTTCTCATACTATGTAAGAGAAAAAATAGAACTAGTACATGGCACATAGGTGAGTAGAAAAGTCTGCTTCTTCCGCACTATTTATCATGCTGTTCTGTATGTTCTGTACCATGCTTCTGAACCATATTCGCAAGATTTATATAGGTAAGGTCATATAGTTCTCTTGATGCCTTAAGTTTT